>BPLQ01008586.1:0-240374 GCA_021605075.1 Caerostris darwini
GGCTGAATTTTTGCATGGGAGGACCTCAGATGAACACATTTCGATCGCCTATCAGCATTTTTGGCTGCGCCTAAAATTTGTCCCGGAAAATCCAGGATAAGGGGAGAATTTAGCCCAAAATCGACTTGGCCATAACATAAAAAGTTACATAGGAATAATTTTTTTGATGTTTCCAGAGGATGTAGGGCTACGCCACGAATCGATAGCCACCATCCGCGTGTCTCTAAGAAATTATTTGTAGAAGTTACGGGCATGCGCTCGCCGAGTCCCGATTGGGCATTCGCCGATATACCCGGGTACCATATCGGGAGAAATTAACGTGCGAGGCCCACAATGTGTATGTCGTTAAATAGCGTTTCACGCCACTAGTTAAACCCCTTAAAAGAATTGGCCTAGCAAATTTATTTCCATAGATATGGGCAAGTATGCGTTTAAGTCACAAATACACGCTCTGGGCGCTCTCCGAGCTGTTTTTAGCGATTTTAGCGTTTTAATAATTTTCGATCGATTTGGCTGAATTTTGCATGGGAGTCCCTCAGATGAACACATTTCGATCGCCTATCAGCATTTTTGGCTGCGCCTAAAATTTGTCCCGGAAAATCCAGGATAAGGGGAGAATTTGGCCAAAAATCGACTTGGCCATAACATAAAAAGTTACATAGGAATAATTTTTTTGATGTTTCCAGAGGATGTAGGGCTACGCCACGAATCGATAGCCACCATCCGCGTGTCTCTAAGAAATTATTTGTAGAAGTTACGGGCATGCGCTCGCCGAGTCCCGATTGGGCATTCGCCGATATACCCGGGTACCATATCGGGAGAAATTAACGTGCGAGGCCCACAATGTGTATGTCGTTAAATAGCGTTTCACGCCACTAGTTAAACCCCTTAAAAGAATTGGCCTAGCAAATTTATTTCCATAGATATGGGCAAGTATGCGTTTAAGTCACAAATACACGCTCTGGGCGCTCTCCGAGCTGTTTTTAGCGATTTTAGCGTTTTAAGGGAGTAATTTAAGATCGATTTGGCTGAAATTTTGCATGGGAGTCCCTCAGATGAACACATTTCGATCGCCTATCAGCATTTTTGGCTGCGCCTAAAATTTGTCCCGGAAAATCCAGGATAAGGGGAGAATTTGGCCAAAAATCGACTTGGCCATAACATAAAAAGTTACATAGGAATAATTTTTTTGATGTTTCCAGAGGATGTAGGGCTACGCCACGAATCGATAGCCACCATCCGCGTGTCTCTAAGAAATTATTTGTAGAAGTTACGGGCATGCGCTCGCCGAGTCCCGATTGGGCATTCGCCGATATACCCGGGTACCATATCGGGAGAAATTAACGTGCGAGGCCCACAATGTGTATGTCGTTAAATAGCGTTTCACGCCACTAGTTAAACCCCTTAAAAGAATTGGCCTAGCAAATTTATTTCCATAGATATGGGCAAGTATGCGTTTAAGTCACAAATACACGCTCTGGGCGCTCTCCGAGCTGTTTTTAGCGATTTTAGCGTTTTAAGGGAGTAATTTTCGATCGATTTGGCTGAAATTTTGCATGGGAGTCCCTCAGATGAACACATTTCGATCGCCTATCAGCATTTTTGGCTGCGCCTAAAATTTGTCCCGGAAAATCCAGGATAAGGGGAGAATTTGGCGAAAAATCGACTTGGCCATAACATAAAAAGTTACATAGGAATAATTTTTTTGATGTTTCCAGAGGATGTAGGGCTACGCCACGAATCGATAGCCACCATCCGCGTGTCTCTAAGAAATTATTTGTAGAAGTTACGGGCATTCGCTCGCCGAGTCCCGATTGGGCATTCGCCGATATACCCGGGTACCATATCGGGAGAAATTAACGTGCGAGGCCCACAATGTGTATGTCGTTAAATAGCGTTTCACGCCACTAGTTAAACCCCTTAAAAGAATTGGCCTAGCAAATTTATTTCCATAGATATGGGCAAGTATGCGTTTAAGTCACAAATACACGCTCTGGGCGCTCTCCGAGCTGTTTTTAGCGATTTTAGCGTTTTAAGGGAGTCATTTTCGATCAATTTGGCTGACATTTTGCATGGGAGGACCTCAGATGAACACATTTCGATCGCCTATGAGCATTTTTGGCTGCGCCTAAAATTTGTCCCGGAAAATCCAGGATAAGGGGAGAATTTGGCCAAAAATCGACTTGGCCATAACATAAAAAGTTACATTGGAATAATTTTTTTGATGTTTCCAGAGGATGTAGGGCTACGCCACGAATCGATAGCCACCATCCGCGTGTCTCTAAGAAATTATTTGTAGAAGTTACGGGCATGCGCTCGCCGAGTCCTGATTGGGCATTCGCCGATATACCCGGGTACCATATCGGGAGAAATTAACGTGCGAGGCCCACAATGTGTATGTCGTTAAATAGCGTTTCACGCCACTAGTTAAACCCCTTAAAAGAATTGGCCTAGCAAATTTATTTCCATAGATATGGGCAAGTATGCGTTTAAGTCACAAATACACGCTCTGGGCGCTCTCCGAGCTGTTTTTAGCGATTTTAGCGTTTTAAGGGAGTAATTTAAGATCGATTTGGCTGAATTTTTGCATGGGAGGACCTCAGATGAACACATTTCGATCGCCTATCAGCATTTTTGGCTGCGCCTAAAATTTGTCCCGGAAAATCCAGGATAAGGGGAGAATTTAGCCCAAAATCGACTTGGCCATAACATAAAAAGTTACATAGGAATAATTTTTTTGATGTTTCCAGTGGATGTAGGGCTACGCCACGAATCGATAGCCACCATCCGCGTGTCTCTAAGAAATTATTTGTAGAAGTTACGGGCATGCGGTCGCCGAGTCCCGATTGGGCATTCGCCGATATACCCGGGTACCATATCGGGAGAAATTAACGTGCGAGGCCCACAATGTGTATGTCGTTAAATAGCGTTTCACGCCACTTTTTAAACCCCTTAAAAGAATTGGCCTAGCAAATTTATTTCCATAGATATGGGCAAGTATGCGTTTAAGTCACAAATACACGCTCTGGGCGCTCTCCGAGCTGTTTTTAGCGATTTTAGCGTTTTAAGGGAGTAATTTTCGATCGATTTGGCTGACATTTTGCATGGGAGTCCCTCACATGAACACATTTCGATCGCCTATCAGCTTTTTTGGCTACGCCTAAAATTTGTCCCGGAAAATCCAGGATAAGTGGAGAATTTGGCCAAAAATCGACTTGGCCATAACATAAAAAGTTACATAGGAATAATTTTTTTGATGTTTCCAGAGGATGCAGGGCTACGCCACGAATCGATAGCCACCATCCGCGTGTCTCTAAGAAATTATTTGTAGAAGTTACGGGCATGCGCTCGCCGAGTCCCGATTGGGCATTCGCCGATATACCCGGGTACTATATCGGGAGCCATAGATATGGGCAAGTATGCGTTTAAGTCACAAATACACGCTCTGGGCGCTCTCCGAGCTGTTTTTAGCGATTTTAGCGTTTTAAGGGAGTAATTTTCGATCGATTTGGCTGAAATTTTGCATGGGAGTCCCTCAGATGAACACATTTCGATCGCCTATCAGCATTTTTGGCTGCGCCTAAAATTTGTCCCGGAAAATCCAGGATAAGGGGAGAATTTGGCGAAAAATCGACTTGGCCATAACATAAAAAGTTACATAGGAATATACCTCAGGTTTCGGGTTCGAATCCCGGCGGTGACATGGATGTTTGTAGTGGTTCGGAATCCACGTTAAGCCAAAGGTCCCGGTCTCCTATGACCGTAGAGAGCCACAAAACCTAATCAGACTTCTCCTAACCCACATCATTCCCAAACCGTATAGGGGCAGCTCAGCTCTAGGCACATTGATGTGGTGTAGTGGTGGTTCGGAGACCACCACTTTAAACTATAGGTCCCGGTGTCCTATGACCGTAGAGCGACACAAGAGCCAATCAGACTTCTTCTCACCCACATCCTTCCTGAACTATATAGGGGCAACTCGGCTCTAGGCAAAGTGATGTGGTGTAGTAGTATCCAATTCTGTCGGAGAAGTGATGGTTAAATTAACTGTTCCCACATAACAATGTGAGAAATGAGTAATTTTTTAAGGTTAACGAACTCCGATCTCTTAGTGGGCAACACAGTCATCATAGGATTACTCTGCGCAAGCACCCGTGCTAGATTAATCCTTAAATCTTTTTCATAACCATGTCTGCATATCTTCTGTTCCCCGCCAGATATGATAAGAATTTGCGCACGCGTGCAATTTTGAGCGAAACGTACAATTTCACTTTTCATCTTCTTTATTAGGCAACAAATGTAAATTCTTATTTTTCTAAATTCCAATGAACAAACGATTACACGGATCAGAACTTTTCTAAACTTCCCAACCGTAAGAATAATTTATAACGTTATTGCTTCATTTGAACTCGAATCATTGTCATGATTGGTACAATATTTATTCTCGCATGAATGATGCACGGATTCGAATCGTCATGATTCGTATATTTATTTTCGCATGAAAGATGCACGGATTCGAATCATTATTTGTTCTCGCACGAGTCCTATATATCATTTATGCAAGTCTTGAATGATATATAGTTTAAATCAGGAGTGGCCAACCCAAATGATCTCGCGGGCCACTTTGGAAATGCATCACAACTCCGCGGGCCGCATAAAATTATGTATCCCTTTATTAGATTTAGACCCACTAGAGACATTTTTTGGAGTGAAAAATTAAAACTTAACGAGTTATTATTATTGTGTTGACTATTATTCTTACACGTAAACATAGATAATATATACACTGAAGTGACAAAAGTCATGGGATAGCAATATGCAAATTTTCAGATGGCAGTAGCATCGCGTAGAACAGGTATAAATGCGCAGTGCTTTCATTTCTGTTCAAGTTATTCATGTGAAGAGGTTTTGACGTGATGATGACCGCACGACGGGAATTAACAGACTTTGAACGCGGAATGTTAGTTGGAGCTAGACGCATGGGTCATGCCATTTCGGAAATCGTCAGGGAATTCAACATTCCCAGATCCACTGTGCCAAGAGTATGAAATTTCAGGCATAACATCCCACCATGGACAGCGCAGGGGTCGACGCCTGCACTTAACGACCGAGACCGGCGACGTCTGCAAAGAGTCGTAAATTCTAACAGACAAGCAACACTGCGTCAAATAACCGCAGAAATCATGTGGGACGTACAAGGGACTTGTCTGTTAGAACTGTGCGGAGAAATTTGGCTTTCTTGGGCTATTCCAGCAGAAGACCGACTCGAGTGCCTTTACTGACAGAACGACATCGCTTGCAGCGACTCTCGTGGGCACGTGAGTACCCAACTACTTCATGTACCCAAACAACGATGGGATTTTTATGGATGACAATGCGCCATGTCACCGGGCCACAACTGTTCGCGATTGGTTTGAAGAACATTCTGGATAATTCCAACGAAGGATCTGGCCACCTAGATCGCCCGACATGAATCCCATCGAGCATTTATGGGACATCATCGAGAGGTCTGTTCGTGCCCAAAATCCTGCACCATCAACGCTTTCACAATTATGGACGTCTATCGAGACAGCATGGCTCAATATTCCTGCAGAAGACTTCCAACGACTTGTTGAGTCCATGCCACGTCGAGTTGCTGCACTTCGCCGGACGAAAGGAGGGCCGACACGATATTAAGAGGTATCCCATGACTTTTGTCACTTCAGTGTATATTTCTTTACAATATGCGTTATCATCATTATTATAACACTCAAAATGAAATATAAAAAAAAAAACATATGAATATAAACAAAATAAAAGAAATGAAATCATTAAAAAATATTTATTTGACTAATGCGATATTTGCGTCTCCACTCTTTCACTTAGCTTTTGCAAATCGATCTCCATTTGGGTATTTGCACATCGTAATGGGCGTTGCCCTTCGTCATGTTTGAGTGTGTTCGGTCAATTTCATTTTCGGAAGGAAAGAAAACGATTAGCCGGTGTCAGTTGAACCAAAAGTGCTAACAACTTTAACTAAGAGTGTGGTTTGCTCTGCTATCAACAATAAATTGGGCGTATCTAGGGATGGTCACTGCGTCACTTGAAGTGAAACATAGAACCTGTTATATTAGACGTTCCAAGATGCGCGCGCCTCATGAGTTCGCAGAATATAATTTAATTATTCTGCGAACTCATCCATAAAACAGGCACTATCTGTCCTATATTCGCAAGAAAATTATTTTAAAATCCAAGTTAATTCTTTCTCATCATTTCGACAGTTCATTTTTGACTATAGGGATGCACACATAATGCATTTTTGTTTTAATATATTGGCTTTCACTACTTTGGCCATTATGAAATAAATATATTTTGTAAAAGTGTGATACATCTCACGGGCCGCAAAAATATTCAAGGAGGGCCGCGGGTTGGCCACTCCTGGTGTAAATTATTTATTTTTTTAATTTGAACGTATTTTTGGGAAGACCATCCTGCAAAATGTGTAAAGAAGTTTTCTTCTCTAACAAGATGCCACGAGTGTGGATATTCTTCAGTTTTTGGGCCCATCATAATGTATATTTTTTCAGTGGGTTCCGTCACATGTAGGTGTTTACGGCAACGTGATTGCAGATGAGCTGGCCAAGGTTTCATTTGTCGCTTTACAATCATTTTGTGCTAATTAGACCTACAGTTTAAAGTGGATTCCAAACCACTCGCAAACATCCATGCCACCGTCAGGATTCGAACCTGAAGCTTATCGTACCAAAGGCCAGAGCACTAGCCAAGTGGACATCAGGCCTCCGAGTTGATAGACGTCAGGTTTGGTTTGTCGTTCTACGGTCATCTTGTGCAGACGACGGTTAAACAGACCGGGATCTACAGTTTCAAGTGGATTCCGAACCACTACAAACATCCATGGCACCGCCGGGACTCGAACCCGAAACCTGTGGTACCGAGTGCTAGCAACGCGGCCATTCAGGCCCGATAGAAGACTACAATAATTGTGAAGTATGCTTGGATCTGATGGAGCAAGAAAGATGTAGAAAAAACCAGACACAAAAAAGCATCCAAATAATCTTCTTCCAACTGCAAAGTATGGAGGAAATTCTGTACTTATTTGGAGCCGAATATGTGCTTCTGGTGTAAGAAATGGGCCATTTCTGATATCATATGTACATTAATAAATTTAAAAAAACGGGGCCTGATGGCCGAGTGGCTGGCGCTCGGTACCACATGTTTCGGGTTCGAGTCCCGGCGATGCCTTGGATGTTTGTAGTGGCTCGGAATCCACTTTAAGCCGTAGTTACCGGTCTAATAAGATCGTAGAGCGTTGTCTTACTCGCGTCCGTAGCATATCTTCAAGCTACATGTGCCCCTGGATAGTGCTAAATGAGTAACAGTGGTGCAAACCGTGCTTATGGCATAAAGATTAACTGTCTCTGTACTGACAGCTGCATTAAGAACATATTAAAAAATAATTCACTATCTATTAATGCAAAGATGGGACGCTGATCATAGATGGACATTGTATAGTACAGCAATAGCATTGCATCACAATTTGGAATGAACCATTCCAGAGATGCCATCCGGAATGTTACCATATGGATTTTCCAACCTAAAGATTTATTACACCAGTTCCCATCATGGACACAGAACGCTTCGACCGTGGAACTATACGGGACCTTCGACAGGTTTCAGCTCTCTTCATTCTGAAAACCCAATACACGAATAAATCAGCACAACTCTTGCAAAGTATGAAAACATTTTTATTTATAAAATTATACTAGGTACATACAAAGTAATCAATCTCAGTTAACAATATAAGACTTCAAAAAGCAGCTGGGCTAAAAATTGTATGAAAAACTATTTACAATCAGACAAAACCTAAGGCTTTTTCTTGGTGCAAAATCTAGAATCATTCATCACCGAATATAATACATCATCTAGTTACTTACAGAAATGGTTAATCCAATTTATTATCCTCAACAATTGAATAATTTAAACTATCATAGAAATTTTTACTATAAATAAGCACAAGGTGTGTTTAAACTATAATTAATTCCCATTACCCAAAAATAAATACATCTTCTACGATGATTATTTTCTTAATCCATGACATTCAAAAATCATTAACTATACTACATAACAATATAGACAAAGTAATGGTTAAAAATATTCAGATGAATTTTTAATATGATTCAAAGGATAATGTATTTAAACCTCAGCAATTTTAATAAAATTTTGGAATGTTTTCAAATAGAGAATTTTGAAATTAATGTATCATATAATTAAACTCTCAATTTCTATAAAAAGTATGAAAGATTTGCACTGGAATTGTTACATTAAATTTTGGAATTATTCCTTTAAAATAAAATTCAGCGCAAAGAATGTTTAATATTAGGAATTAAATTTGCAATGTTAAAAACACTCGTTATTAAATCTCTACGAAAATTAATTTTTCGAAGACTTGTTTCAATTTTTACTTGGGAATGAAATTCCATTCTTTAAATGATCCTAACTTTTCATTCTATATTAATATTTAGACAGTTTTTAAGTCACATTCTTTATTGTTATAAATAAATATCATCTTTTTAATAAAAACAGCAACAAAGAATTGTATAGTTTTAATTCTAACTAATTATTAAGGCAATCATAACATAAAAACAAATTAACCATAAAAGGAAATAATTTTTAGTTATAAAGATAAAAAAAGATGACACTGTGTACAGATACCTTATCTAATTATTAAACAATTTCATTTAATAAAATGGAATTTTTTTTATAGGCCATTCTCAACATTTAATGGAAATATATTTTGATTTTCACTGTCGAGCAGTCAACTTGAAATACACACATATATATACACCCAATCCAAAATTTAAAAGCTTATTTAACAATGTTAAACACAAATATTTATAATTTTATTGTTCACTTGTTATTATATTACTTAAATAATAATGGTGTAGAGAAAGTTTATAAGAAACTAAATGTGTAAAGACTATATTTTGAACGTTAAAAAAAAAAGATCTTATTTATGAGTATTAAGAAGTTGTGTACAACCACTATTTTTTGTAACAAATGTAAAATTATACTGCTGAAGTCATTTTCAGATGATACAATTAACTAAATATTTAAGTACAAAAAAAGAAGCTTAAAATTAAAATGCAAATTTCTCTTCATTTCTCGAAGGTGTACAAAACTTCAAGGCCAAAAACACCTCACAGAGATGAAACTAATGTATGAGGCACTGAGTGGTAAAAAATTGCATAGTTCCATTAAAAAATGTCAAGTTATAAAAGATTTAATATTTACTAACAAAAAGGACACAAAAAGCTATTGATCCACTATTCATATTGGGTGACATGCTATGTACAGTTCATAATAACTTGGTCAATAACATTGAAATAAATGCTTAAAACAGGACAATAACTGCTCTTTAATCGTGACCATCGACTGTCCTTATAGTTTTAAGGCAGATACCATAAAGATAAAGCACTCGGATTCAATTGGAACACTGTACTGAAATCAAATCAGACAGTTACAATAAACACTGGTCAAAAATTGCAAGCAACATTATGTTGTCTTCTGGCAGACATGGTCCACAATAGCCGAGGTTCTGGATTAAAGAGAGGTTACTGTATCATGTTTCTCTGATCAACAGAGAGCAATATAAGGAATACATAAGTTTTATATATATATAAATGCAAAGAAATGAATACACTCTATGGAAGCTCAGCATCCAGTATTTAAATGAAGCTTTCAACTCAATAAAGACGACATGGCACTTCGACGGTTTTACACACAAGTTAAGAAAAATATTAGTTAGCTCCATCTCTGTCTGACAAAAAGGAACATATTAATAATGTACAGTAGAACCTCTTTAAGTCGAAAACCTCCGAACCTCGAAATAATGAGTCAATCCCCACAAGCCATTTTGGTATACATTTTCCCTCTGTAACTCGAAAAAAAAAAATTAACCTCTGTATCTCAAACATTATCAATATTTGATTTTACAATCTTTACAACTCGTACATTTGAAGCTAATTACCTCTATAGCTCGACGAAAAATAAGTTGCCGACTTTAAGGTTGTTTCGGAATTATTTTGGTTTTTTTTATTGTAGTACAAAATATATTAAATTGCAAATAAACATGTTTATTACCTCTGTAACGTGAATTTTTATTTATTTTACCTCTCCAAATAAGTTAAAAAGAATCTAAACCTAATTAAGTCGCAAACTCTATAACTCGAATTATTTGCTGTCTCCCTTGAAGTACGACTTGCAGAGGTTCTGCTGCATTATGAATAATCTTAAAAGATACACAGATGGAGTTTAATAACATAATTTGCAAGCTGTATTAAATAAGCAAGTATTTCAAAAGCACACATACAGTAAATATGAAACTAAATAGGAAATGGAGGCGTACGAATGAAATCCTTTGTTTGTAACGATGAATGCTTTCAAAGATTTCTTATGAAAGTCGATTTGTGTTTCGTCAATCCATCGTGAGCAGCTTGCAAGAAATAAAATATTTCTATTTCTTGCAGCTTCCAGGCACTTGCAAGAAATTTTAAGGCATGACTAAAATGCTTTCTTTGCTTCTGACAATACTTCTGCAAAGGAAGGGGAAAACACATAATAGTTCCTGATGTTTGGTTTTGCGAACATAATTCTTTTATCGTCAAGTTTTTTGGTAATAATATTAAATGCTGCTCCATAAATTGCATTAACAAAGGACATTTGTAGAAACCAGCAGATACAATATCAAACAACTCCCCCACAATCTGTATATAAAAGTATATATTAATACACACACTATTTTCATTTTTAGTAGAAAATTCTCCATTAAATAAACAGCTTTCAAAATAAATAATCAAAAGCAGGAAGTTTTGATAATTGACCACAGAAACACTAGAAATTCTGAAACAATGGAATACAGAATTATTTTCTGTAGTATAAATTCAGTTAAAGGCAATTGACATTAATATAAAAATAAGAGGGCATAGTTTGATTCAAAAGTAACTTTGCGAGCAGTTCAAATATTACATATAAATAAAAAATTGTCTTTAGAATTGGTCAGAGAAAACAGAATGGTAATAACAATAAAGGCACTGATCATGATTTATGAGTAAATAATTTCTCTTCATATAAAACTAAAAAAATACTGACTACATCTATTGAATGTATGTTAAAGTAGCAATGGTCCAATTCAATGGAATGAAAATAGGTATAGAATTCAATACAAATGCTCACTAAAAAATTATACATTGTTTAACAAATTCATGAAAACAATAAGGGGGAGTAAAATAAAATATCACAGATACACTACCAAGAAAAACAAAATTTCACTATAGCAATATTTTATTAAATTATAGTTTTGAATTCAGAAAAGAGCAAAATTGCAGTTAATATATAAGAGGGGAAATATAATGTAAATGAATTGGTTTATTAAGACCCTATTATGAAATAATTTACTCTAAATAACTACATGAAAACAGTCACTATTTTCAACTTGCATTTTGTTAAATAAAATGCATATAAATAATTCATACTTACCAAAAGAAAATAAATGTTTCCAAAATATGTTTGTATAAAAAAAAAAAAAAAAAAAAAAAAAAAAAAAAAATCACAGTTAAGAAAAACATAATACTGAGAATAAATTTCCAGATGCATACTAAATATACAGAGAGATTAAAACAAAAAATTTTTTTTTTTACTCATTATAACCAGGATCAGTGCCTTGTGACACATAATAGAAAATGCTACCTTGCACTGCAAGAGTCGAAACAACTTGGTCAGAAATGGTTTAACAAATACAACTCGTGACAAAAATTATTTAAAATATTGCATCAATACAGCTGGATGGACCACAACACTTTAGATTATGAGAAACAGAATCTCATATGATTTTAATCCACAAACACCTTTTGGGATCAAATCTATCCCACTCGGAAAAACTTTATATTTTAAAATGGAATTTACTAAAAAATATAAAAGAAAATCTTTGTCATGACAAAATTAAAAAAAAAAATATATATATATATTTTATATGTTTAGACATAGCAGTTTATATATTCCTTGGATAGAAAACAACTGGATGCATCGATTTAAATAATTAAAATTTTTACATACAAAAGCAAAACCATTTTTTGTGTTAAAATAAATTTGCAATATTTGCCATCTTTATCGAAATATATGTAGAAGTTTACCTCACAAATACATTACAGCTCCAAAATGAAGAGCATTTATCCGAGGTATAATGACGAGGCTTCAAATAAAAGATAACTATTTATAAAGTATGCTTGGAAGTAACAAAATATTTTGTTAAATTAGAAAATAATTACTTCAAACAGTAAAAACCCACTTTTGTTTGTAATCCAACACATAAAAAACTCAACCCTTGGAATTAAATACAAAATATACAACAAAGCAACATAAGCTACAAATAATAAAGCAAGGAATTTTACGACGTATGACTACAGGCTTTGTTTACAATTCACACTATACTTCATACAGGAACGTAATTTTTGTATCAAAAGCATAAGTACAACATTTACATACAAAGAGATATTAAAAACTATCTCATTAGTGGCCCATTCCTAGGCAATAAAATTTTCATTGGATATTTCCACGGCTAATTTTCGACAGAGTGCATGATGCTATGTCGTAGTAACCCAGGCTACAAAGTTCTTTTACAGACATGTCTCGGTAGAAACTCAAACTAGCTTTTGATGAGTGCGGTTCGGGCAGACTTCAACTTGTCGATGCGTTTCTGAAGATGAGTATTGGAAGTCTCCAATTCTTCAATACGAGACTGTGCTTCTCTGAACTGAAATAATAATACAGCTTAATGAATACCTTTTTTCTTAAATTGATAATTAAAATAGCACAGCAGAGAAATGATTTTTAACAGTTGGGCTGACATGTTCGTTGGCTGACACATAGATGGCGCTACTAGTATTAAATCCATATGATTTTTAGTTAGCCCTAACCTTCAAAAGACACATGAATAAATTTGACAGCTGTTGCACTGTTAGTATGTGAGTTATAGCCTTTTTAGTGAAGCAACTTTAGCTAGTTTGAAAAAATGGATAAAAAGGAATTTCATGTGTTAATAAAGCATTGCTTTTTGGAGAAAAAAAAAATATTGAAGCCAAGGCTTGGCTTGATAAACATTATTCGGACTTTGCACCAGAAAAATCAACCATAGAGAAGTGGTTTGTTAAATTTAAACGAGGCGAAATGAGCACTGAGGACGATGTGGACGCCCCAAAGAGGCTGTTACCGACGAAAAGATTAAAAAAGTCCACAAAACAATTTCTGATAACCGTCAAGTGAAGTTGATTGAGATAGCTGAGACCCTAAAGATATCAAAGGAACGTGTTGGACTTATCGTGAATGAATATTTGGATATGCGAAAGCTTTGTTCAAAGTGGGTGCCGCGCAGAGCTCACAATCGACCCGAAACAACAACGAATGGATGATTCTAAGCAGAGTTTGGAGCTGTTCAATCTTAATAAACCCGAATTTTTGCGTCGATATGTGACAATGGATGAAACATGGCTCCAACATTTCACACCAGAGTCCAATTGACAGTCAGCCGAGTGGACTGCACGTGATGAACACTAAAAATGCCATAACTTCACTAAAAATGCTATAACTCACGTACGAATAGTGCATCAGCTGTCAAATTTATACACGTGTCTTTTGAAGGTTAGGGCTAACTAAAAATCATATGGATTTAATACTAGTAGACCAACTATGTGTCAGTATACGAACTTTTCAGTCCACCTGTTACATCAAATAATTAGGCGAAGAGGTTTTAGAATTATTTTTAAAAAAGAGTAATAATATATAAAATATATAAATTAATAATAAATAAATAAATAATATATAAATTATTAGTAATTATATAAAATTACAGTTTTTCCTGTAATTTTAAACAACTTTTTGACTTTCGAAACTCTTTTTAATCTGATTTGTAAAATTATACGTAAAATGAAAGTAATGCTTTTGTATTATTCAAGGTTTCACATACCTCTCTCAGGATTTTTCTTTTCTCAGCTTTCAGGTCATCCTCTGTTTTTCGGCATTCTCAGTAGCAGTTTTGTACCTAGCAACTTGGCTTTCTAATCTAGAAATCTATAAGACAAATTCATAATAAAAAGTCAAACCTGAAATTTTTTTGTGGTTCTTATTTCAATGATATATTAATTAAAAATATCATACAAACAAAAATTCAGTTGGAACATTTAATACTTCGCATTTGAAAATTTCATACAAATTTTAAAAAGTTATATTTTTCATGAAAAACTTTATTTATTAATTTAATTTAATATCATTGCTCCACATTTGAGGGCTCCTTTACAAGAAATAAACTCTTCACAAAATTCTTAAGAATAAAACGGGCCTCATGAAATTTTTCTAGATATTTATAAATAAATTCAGATAAAAATTGAATCCTGCAATTGAAAAATAAATTATCCTTTCATAAACTAATACAAATTATTAATTGCTAACCAATTTTTTAAACTATTGTGTAATTTTTTTTTTTTTTTTTTTTGAATAACCAACTGCTTATTAGATGTTAAGTATAGTGCAAATCTTTAAAGAAAAAATTTGATAGCTAGATTTTACAATGTTATAATTTTTATCCTTTTTCAAGTTTTACATATGAGTAGACAAATAGAAAAAAAAAAAAAAAAATTATAACATATGTATAATTAAATTTATTAGCTGAATACTAAAGGTTTAAATCAAATGATTTTTAGTAAACATTACAACTAGGGATTGCAATATCGGACCAAAAGTTCAATACCGGTATTCAGTATTTTTTAGATCTCAATACCGGTAGTAGAAAATTTAGAAAAAGAAAGAAAACAAGGATGTTTTTTTGTTTTATTTGCCAGTTTTATTAGAGAATGTAAATATCACAAAAAAATTTAATTTATAAATTATAACAGTATATAAAGAATCACAAAAAAGTAAAGCAACATCTTATTTAATTAAATCACAAAAAAAGTGTACATATCACTATTCAGTCTGTGGTACTATTACAAATTTTGGAATCTAATGCTGTCACTTATAATTTCATCCAAATTATCTTTTTTTTTTTTTCAAAATCATCTAAAATCCCTGATGGTTTGGGCTTAAAAACAGTGCTTAAGTTTGTATCTTCATCGCAATTAGATTCTTTCCTCTTTATCAAATTTATATCATGTTTCGTTTTTAAATGTGTATGGAGTCCGCTTGTACTTTCTCCATTCACTTTAATAACTTTTGAACATTTTTTACATTGTGCCCCCAAATTCATTTCATCATAAAAATAATGAAACCAAACCGATGTATTATCAACTGATTTTTTATGTTCTTTAAAGTTATTCTTATTCACTATTGTGGGGTATATATATAATAAATCTGGAATATTTTGAACTCTAAAGTATGGTATGCAAATACAATGTGACTAACAAACTCATCAATTTAAAAAATATCAAAATATTACACACTTTCTTCACAACTACAACCTTGTTTTCACAGATCAGAATAAGAATTTCACAGAAAAGAATTCTAAATTTCTAGTAAATACCGAAAAACCGGTATTTAAACTTGTGAATACCGGTATTCGGTACTGCAATCCCTAATTACAACTATATGTGTTATAGATACATAAAATAGCTATTTTCTGTAAAATTCCACAAATATAAATATTTATATTGACTAATAAATTACTTACATTGCTTTGTAAAGTCGTAATTTCTTGCTCTGCCTTCTTTAGTCTGAATTTATAATCACTAACTTGCTTATTGGCTTCACCTGATATAGAAAAACAATATTGTTAGAATATATTCAATAATTGTTATAGTGAGGGTTTGATGAGATTGAGATAATTAATTAGTTATATTATTATTAGTTTCATGGAGATGAAAATTAAAAATGATATCATTCAAATCTAAAATACCTGTAATCAAATGCATTATATACCATTTAGGGATTGCAATATCGGACCAAAAGTTCAATACCGGTATTCGGTATTTTTTAGATCTTAATACAGGGATACCGGTTTTAATACCGGTAGTAGAAATTTTAGAAAAAGAAAGAAAACACAGGTGTTCCTTTGTTTTATTTGCCAGTTTTATTAGAGAATGTCACTATCACAAAAAAATTTGTAACTTATAAATTATAACAGTATATAAATAATCACAAAAAAAGTAAAGGAACATCTTACTTATTAATCACAAAAAAAGTATAAATATCACTATTCATTCTGTGGTACTATTACAAATTTCTGAAATGTGATCTTAAAAAAAACCAATGCATCAAATGTACTATCATTAAGACTGGAACATCATTTTGTGCAAAAATTACCAGTGTCGAAAACGCTCTTTCAGCATCCATGCTAGTTAACAATACGCAATAAACTTTTTCCAAAGTATTTACCTCTAAATCCCTCATCTTCAAATAAATCTATTTCTCGTCGGATTATTTTGGATATAGCTGATTTCTGTATTGCAGTTTGGCTTGCTAAAATTTTTTTAGTTATCTCCAATTCTAATCTTTGTTCAAGAGACAATTCCTTTTCACTATCAACATTAGGATCATTATAATCTTTGATAACTGTGCTGAATTCTTCTGAATGTGGACAGTTTCTGAATTCTGAATAAGAATTCACAGATAAGAATAAGAATTTCACAGATAAGAATTCTAAATTTCTAGTAAATACCAAAAAACCGGTATTTAAACTTGTGAATACCGGTATTACAATCCCTAATACCATTGATTGTAAATACTGCATTTTTGAAAAATCAGAGAGAAATAAGGAAAATAGCATGGGAAGAATGCATGTGGGAAAATTAATAGCTTTTTATTCCATATTTGTAACCTGCATTCATATATCAGCCTGAGTAAATATTATGCAGGCATTGGATCATTGCATAGTTAGTTAGAATTCCATTTAGTCAGTATAATTTTTTAAAAAGATATTTGCATGCATTTAACCATTATTTCTTAAATAAATATTGACATTTGAACATATTCAATTCAATTTGAAAATCTTTAAATTGTAGACTGAGATATTATATTCATTTATCTTTACATTTATTTATATCTAATAAAATTTCAGTAATCATAACATTAAAAACATGAAATATCATTATTTGATGTAAAAAACTATGTTATAATAATTAAACCTTACTCTGTCTATAAATTAAAGTTTTCCAATGAGCAGTGGTTTTAGAGATTAAAAAATTAATTTCATTGTTGCACCAGTAAAGAAAAAGAAAAAGAAATTAAAATTATCATTTTCTTCAGTGGCATGACAGTTCCATGGTGGGCCAAGGCCTTCTGCCTACTTTCAAATTCTGAAACACGAGACGTTTTCTTTTTATGGGGTAGGTTTGTCAGCCTTATGCTGAACACTCTACAGTCATATCAGACCTGGAACTACTGTTTAAGGTGGATTTCGAACCACTACAAACATCCATGGCACAGCCAGGACTTGAAAACCTGAAACCTGTGGTATTGAACGTCAAAGCGCTAGTCACTTAGCCATCAGGCCCCTAAAAATTATCATGCCTTCAGAATAAATTAATATAGCATTAGTAAGAATAAAAACTTTTTGCATAATTCGGATTTATTCAATAATATGAAAAGAGTCTGTAATTTCAAAAGGCAGTATATATTTACTTACGTTGAACTTCTAAAACTTTAATATCGGGTCCATTTACATGATTGTGATTAACTGAAGAGTTTTCCATTTTTGACAATTTCTGTCGTTCTTCTTCTAAATCTAAGCGTAACCTGTAAATCTGCAAGAGAAAAACATCACATGAAGAGTAAATACAAAAATAATCAAGTTATCTTCATACAATTTATTTTTAATTTTACTTAATTAAAAAACTTGCATTGTAAAATATTTGAAAAATATAATGGTTATAAAATACAGACAAAGTTGAAGATAGAACAAATTAGGATAAGTGTTTTGACATAATAAATTCTAAAAAATATCACTTGAAATTTATTTTCTCACAAACAAATTCACTAATTTTAACCAAGAATGACTTTCATATAAAGCAATTTCAAGTTGGACAGAAGTTTGAAAGGAGACTCATATAAGTTTTCTAAAATAATTGAAGAAGGGGATAATTCTGTATGTTTTTAACATATCCATATATTATACCAAATTTCAGATGCCCAGATTTAAAAGCAAGTCATTGAAAATATTACTGTGAATGATAATTATTTCATTTTGGATAAGACAAAAAAAATTTTGAACAATCATTAAGGAATAATTTTTTAGAATATACCTAAAAAAATATACCATAGAAATATACCTAATAAAATTCTCTCCCACTACAAAAGAAGAAAATAATGTAATAATTATTCAAAATTGGATGGGTAATACAAATGTTTTATAATACAACAAAAAGTTCATATCTTCCTAATGATTGGGGACTTGCTGGTAAGGGGATTTATTTTTTAAGATTGCACTATAACCCTCAGAGAAAATATTGGCAAGTGACACCTGTAGCTCAGTTATTCAAATGTGGATATGATTTCAAATGAAATGAATAATTTTCTTGAATTCCTTTCTTTACGAAGAATTAAAAACTTCTTGTTTGTTTTTTAAACATTGTCAATAAAAAGATATTTGTTAATGCTGCAAGAAAGATGAGTGAAAGAGAACTAAAATTACACACTTACTTCATCTAATAATTCTTGTTTTTCTTCAATAAATTTTTTTAACCGCACATCTGAAATATATTTTATAAAATATGAAACATTTAAAATTGTATTACAATAGCATCATATAATAGTTTCCATATTAGTAATAAAAGAATTTGAAAAAAAAAAAAAATTAGCAAATATTAAAATGATTTTGCAACCAGCGTTGCACAGTTTCAATGGTTTTTTAAACTGCACAATTCTGGTTTTGCAAATATTAAATGCAAAATCAGCAATTGTGCAATTTTTCAATGCACAGTTTCAGAAAATAAAACTTATTAACTCTTTTATTTAGATTCATGTCCGCTTAAGGCAACATCTTTGTTTTCTTCAGTTTTAGCATAGTCATTATCAACCTATTAAGGTTCATTCTGATATCAACACATTTTCTAAAGATCTATGAGTGATTCTTTCTAAACAGCCAATTCTGGCCTGATTGAATAATTTTGTTAAGCAGCATTGCAAATTTAACTGCAAAAACCAATCTAAAATTCAACAAACAAAAATATTCTCTACAACCTAATAAACCCTACAAATATTTTCTCTCTCATTTAGATTATATCTTCCCTTCCCAAACTCATCTCTATGGCTATTAAATTTAAAATGTCTAGATACTGTGAAATGGGACTTTCTTCAGTTGAACTACAGTAATATACTTTGGGTTGTCATATTGGTAACTTCTTGGGGGTGTACACAAAAACCAGAAAAAGTTATTACTAAAATGGCAATGCAATTTTTATTTATTTATTAAACAAAATTTTAGGTGGTTATAATTCAGCGGTTAGTAAATTTTATTTATTTTATGTCAGCATGTCTATGAACAGTACAACAACTCAGAAAATAACATCAACCATGAAAAATTTGCCAAATTGGGTACTACTGAGTAATATCTTAATGCGAATATTGATCTAATTTAAAATTATTTTTCAGTTGATTTAAGCTTGGTATTAAAAGTTCACTGTCAATTTTGATGTAAATTGTGGTTGTGCATAGGCAGACACACATGCACACAAACTTTCAGAAAATATATATTATACACACACACAAATAATTGTATACAAAGTAATTTTTCATCATTCCATATTTTATTCCCTGAAAAGTAGCATGATTCAAGATAAAAATGCATCAACTCATGGCAAAACATATATATTTGCTTAGTTAAATATTAATCAATGCATAATTCTGTATTAAAATAAACATTTATTTTCCTTCAACAGATTGCTGTTTTTTAAGGTATAAAATGTACATTATACATAAAAATTTCTTTAATAAACAACAATATAAAAAAAAAAAAATTCACCTAGAGAACCATTCCCCACTTGTTCCAGCAAATGGGCTGATCGTTGTGATAATAAGGCTGCAGAAGAACTCTGCTTGCTTTTCTTTCGAGAAGACTGTTTGGGTTCATACTCTTCGATGATATCACCATTCATACCGCTTTCACTCACAAGAACAAGTCCATGCTCCTGAAACAAGATTACAAAAAGCAGTTGAATACAATATTTTTAAATAACAATGATTTTGAGAGTCCAGTTCAAATGTTCTGAAATTTACAGATTGTGGTATAACAATCAACAATGAAATGCTTTAGTATTAGACTGATTAGATATGGCCCAAAAAGAGCTATACTTAGGGACAATCTAAGTTGACTGTTAAAGACTTTTAATTTGCCAAAAAAATATTCATACATCATATATGCCACTTGAAAAGATACTGAAATGACCATTGGAGTTAATTTTTTTGGCATACTTATATCTTAAAATTTTCAGCAAATAGAGGATTTTTTTTTTTTTTTTTTTTTGGAGAACTTTTAGGAGGATGACAGAAGATAATGCTGAAATCTTCTGAATGTCAAGACAGATTTTCTAAAATTGTGCATGAGACAAATTAACATAACTGCAACATAAAATTAGTCCAGGAAAGCTATCTTATATTTATATGTACTTTAATCCTATCTTAACATTAATATATACTTTTAAACAATTCTATTTTTTTAAAAAAGATACGAAAAAAATTTCTTCAAAAACTAAATTTCTAAAACCTGTAACATCCACTTTTTCAAAATACAACTAACTATGGCACTAACTCAATAAGTAAATAGAAACATAATAATAAAAGTAACCTTTTTCAATTATTGATAGGATAGGATAGGATAAAAAAATTATAAAGAAAATATGGAGAAGTTGAATGAAATCTTTTGTTTAATGGTAAACAATGATATGTTCCATTTATATAAGCCACGAGCAATCCATCAGCAGGAGATGAAGAGGGGGTGTCGCTTTTCTTAACTACACTTTTGTGTGTCATATAGGAGGAAAACATCTAACAGACAGCCTGATAGTCAGTTTGAGTAACTTAATTTTTTTAATTCACACAGAAATAAGTTTAACATTTTATTTGGGTTCTGTAAAAATAAGCACCAAATACAAAAACTCATGACATTATATTTTCGACAGTAGATATGTTTTATTCATATTCATCAGTATAATAAATTGACCTACCCTAAAAATGACATCTAATTTACTCAAATATCAGTACAGGCATATTTAAATGTCTTTCTGTTCTACTAATATTGAATTAAAAATACTAATTTAGCTTTGCTTACAGTATATAATATGTTTGTATTTTTTTGCTCTTTATTATTATAACAATTTGTAAACTTTGTATTTTTGCTTGATTTTCATATGACTTTTAAATTAAAAAATCTTTACTTTGCCTCAACTATATGCAGTTTCAAATAATTTATACAATGACTAGGAAAGTACATAGCATATTAGATTAACAGACTATATCAAACATTGCTTAGTATTGATAGACATTACATACATTGTTAGAATTGATGTAAATTACCATAGCATGTATAAATGAAATTATTTGAAGAATATGAGAAAAGAGTAGAAATTTTGTGCCTTACTTGTATTAATTGGTCCCTTTGTTTCAAACTATGCAATAAACATTCATTTTCTTGTTGTAGATTTTTAAAATCCCGCATTAGTTGATCATATAACTGAAAAAAAAAAATAGTTATAATTTTTTTTTGTGCCATAGTTGTAAAGAAAAAAAGAGTAGTTATATGAATTAATAGATTTTATGGAAAACAAGACTATTAAAAATACTTGAGTCAATTTTATATAGTGATTAACATTTAATTGCTTAGATAAACACACTAAAAATAAAAGAAACCACTAAAAAGAATACAATACAAATATAATATAAAAATGTATACAAATAATTTGCCTACGATAGGTTAATTTATTTGCTTAAAAGAAAGAAAAGGAAGCAGGATTTTTTTTTTAGGTAAACTAAAATATTTAATTATTAAAAAGTTACATAAATTATAGAATAAATTCTATTATTATTTTCATTACAATTATTTTCCCCCACGATATGCAGTTTCGACATTCAACCATGTGAGGATAATCAATATTTATCTATTCACCTAAAATATACTTTACTCAAAAAGATCTACATATAAACAAAGGTTTATATATTATGGTATTTGATGATCGAGACACATCACAAAAAAAGTGTTCAAGAGCTCATTCATTAAAATACGATTATTTTATTAAATTAGCCTTGCACAAGGGCTGCAGAACACAAGTGCAGCATGACTTGGCGGCCAGCACACATGCAAAACCAAAGATGTATTGCCAACTGCTCTCACATAACTTCTGACAAATCATCAGAGATTGTAGTAAGTAGAAAGTGCACGAATGCTGCTGCAAAGATTTGATGCTCACTACACTATCCAATAAAAAATTTAAACAAATTTATCTTTTATGTTTACTTACCCGTTTCTTTTCTCTGTACTCGCTCTGTGACTGGTGCAAGTTTTCCTGCATTTCTTCAATTTCATCTTTTAGAGTTTCTACTTGGTAAATGTAAGCAGATTTTTCATTGTCAAGCTGGGCATTGCTTATCATAGCCTTTCGAAACTTTTCCTCCAGATCAGCTAATTGAAGCTAAAATATGAATAACATAGAAATTAAGTGATTATGAAAATAATTATTTATATTATATTTCAATTTAACAGGTTCTATCATAGATGGTGAAAGTTTTAACAATGGTTTTTTATGTCAACCCAACTGGCAACTTCATTCCTGGAGAAATAATGCTTCATTTTATGTTCTTAGAAAGGACACGATCTCTTTATTTTCCATTTTTTAAAATCTAGCTATTATAATGTACAGGTTTAAATGCAGAATTTTTCTGCAAACAACTTTACTAATATGAAATTATTATTACACTACATTTTATCCAATAATGGGCTGAACAGTTTTTATACAAATCAATGCCATTATTTGACTCTCCTTCAATAATCAGAACTCCAATTAAGATTTATAATTCTATAAGGTTCTGTCTGAATCAATCAATAACTTATAAAGATGCAATTCTATCTATCAGACTTCTATGGATTGCAGTACAATTAAAATTGTCTAATGTTTCCCTTACTTCCAAGTTCCATGGGGAACCATTGTGTCATTTTATAAGTAAATGCTTAAAAGAAATAATTGTAGAATACATTGAATGGATTTACATTGGAAAAGAAAGCTTAACAATTTGTGAATGCAAGGTACTTTTTTCCAATCAATAATTTTTTATGACAAAATGAATTTATTTTACATATGAACACCTATCTTAACGGAAGAAATTGTAATCCCAAATACAAACATGCCCTACACGGATAGTTTTGTGTGTAGAACCCCCCTTTTTTTTGTAATTGTCTTTTACATCTTATGTAGATAATTATTGTATGGTTGTTAGTTTTCTTTCTTTTTGTTAAATTTTTTTTGTATACACAAATTAAACTAATCCATGATTTTTGAGGTGAAAAAACACTTTTTATTTTAGTTTTATATACCATTTATGTCACTTGATTCATCACTAATTCTTTTAAGAAAGAGAACAATTAGTCTTGCACAATTCATTTAGCATACTAGTGTTTGAAAAAAATGGTATGAAATTTTCGTAAAATAATTATAAATATATCATTAAGCAGTGGACTGGTAAAATACAATGGTTTAATGTTTTTTTAAATATTATTTGCATGTATATTTTTTATCAATTTCTTTTCTCTTTGCTTATTATTACATATAAAATCTGGACCTATGAAACTTGATTTAACTCTATTATTAAATCAAAATTATTTTTAAATAAATTTTTTTCATTAGTTAATATCTTAAAATATTACATTTAATTTGTTTTTATTTTTAATAATTACACAATTAATATTGAAAAGTTATATTTAATGTGTTAACCCAATAATATTGTCTTATTTAACACGAATTTTGGTGAACAGATATACTTTGACATTTTACAAGTTATATAATCATTGTAATTGCATAATTTTGTTGGGCATAAAAATGAAATGAAACATGAAAGTCCTGCGTCTTTTCATTTAAATATATTTTATACTCACTTTCAAATCTCGTCCACTCAAACAGCTTCTCAATTCTCTCACTTCTAAGTTATCAGTTGAATCTTCACTGCTTCTCCTAGAACTTGCATATGATGAAGCACCCGACATGTATGATGGAGTTCTTGCCTGAAAATCAAGATGAACTATTTTTACAGTATTGCCAATTATGAAATCAATTTTAAATTCTACCTAAAAAACTGCAATTTAAAATTTTTACAAAAATCTTCAAACTAAATTTAGATTTTAATTAGAGAGTGGAAAATACTAAGACATCAACATTTAAAACTTAAAAAAGTATAGTTCCATTCATGGACTACTGTTAATGAATATTTAATTTAAAAAAAATTAAAAACAGTGGGAAAAAATCAATAAAAATTTATCATTTATAAATAGAAAAACTTTTTTTTTTACATACAAATTGAAGAAAGTGATATAAAACCTTTTTTTTTAAAAAATGTGTTAGTATTATTTGAAAGTGCATAATGCTGTTTGAGTTTCTTAGCTTAAGAAGTAAGGATAAAAATACTTATTGCTATAACATATGAAATTTAGTCTACTTTAAAAATCTTTAAACAAGACTAAATTTCTTATATTTTAATGTTTAAATGATATATTTGCAAATAGTGATCCAATCATCAATTTTAGGCTTGATTACCAACTTAAAAAAATTTAGCATGAAGAAAGTTTGAACTCTTACAACAAAAAAGTTACTTTACAAGAATTTTTGAAATATAAACGATATAACTTTAATTGAAAAAAAAAAAATTATTCTTAATGGAAATCTTACAAATTAGTTTGAGTAAAAAGATTACTAATTTGCAAATTTTAAAGCCTAAACCAAATAATAAAATCTTGCACAACAAACTTAAAAATTGTTTTATAAATACCTCAGCAGAAGGACGGGTGCTACGGGCGACATCTGTAAGTAGCTCATAATGCCTATCACTTTGTTCATCTGCCTGTAAAGAAGACATATTATTCAATCAGTATCATTAAATCCATCCATTTTATCATCTTCATAAAATTGCAGATGGATATACTGATTAAAACTCTTTTATATATTAATAAAAACTATTAAAGAATAAAAATGAAAATCATTCATTACCATGTTCTCAATCTAAAGGATATCTTTTAAAATTTTATTTACCAAAAAAAAAATGTAATTTTAATATTAAACTTTTTTGCATCAGATTTTGTTAAATGTTAAGTGCATTTAGAGTAATGAATCAGAATCTTAAAAAGAATTGACTGAAAGGTTTTACCCTACCAAAAGTTAAAACACAACATATATACTGGATACTGGGAAAATATCTGGCCAAATTCTAAAGAGTGGTAGAGGGTGTCAAAATGAACTTATTATTTTTTTTAATCAAAGAGTTTGTACCCAGTAAAGCTGCATTAGTGGCAAAGATAGATTTTGAATGACAAATTAAAGACACCTTTTTATCAGTCCTGCTTTTAAATTAGGTATTAAAAAATGCCACCAGCACTAATATAAGCTTCAGGTTGTTAGAAAATTGATCTCCATACAGTTTTAGAAATATTATGAATTTCCCAAATGTTCCTTTCCTGCTGTTCACAGTCCTATGATGACATTATTCTTGAACATAAAAAGAAATCCCAATATAAAATTTAGTAATTATGGTGGTTAAGAAGCAGGTCAGTTCTAATCCAATCAATTGTTTTCATAAGCAGCATCCAGGTAACTACTAACATTAGTGCTAAAGTATGCCATCATGTTGAATCCAAATTTTTCTTCATATAAGAACATTATGGATTATGAAATATCTGTGCATTGTTTTATATTTCAGTTGGTTTACATTTTAATTTCACCTTACAAAATTTTGTTATTCATTATCACAACACAAAATAGTAAGCATAACTAGATTCATACCTCTTTCTGCAACTTTTCCAGTTCTTTCATTCGAATCTCTCTGGCTTCGGCTCGTGCCTGACGTCGGGCTGCCAGACGGGCCTCAGCCTGAAAAGACAAGAAGAAAATTAGGTGACAAATAAATTACAAATAATTTTTACAATTTAAAATAACAGCAATAAACGCTTTCATTACAATAAATATATATTTTTTTTATGCTTACTGAGATCATATAAATTTACTGAAATTAATTTTTAGTTCTGCTACATAAAGTGGATGTTATCGAGATTAATTCAAACCTGGACAACATTTATTATAAGACACTAAACACAACTAATTCTCTACAATGATTTTAACTCATTTGAAGCAAATTAGATGAGTTTTTGTTAAATATAATATGGTATACAATATGAAGCTTGCAGTAGGATAAGCATAATCCACAAATCGAAGTACAATACAAAATATTAAAAGTCATTTGTTGCCTTAGTGGATGAGAGCATCAGCCAGTATACAAATGAGTAAAGGTTCAATTCTTGATGGTGGCATATGATATACAATTACTCCTCAGAAATATTAGTCGACTCATTAACAATTAAAATTTAGGATTGCATGGACTACCTGGCTAAAAAATTCTTCAATCAACATTCAATCTTGAAAGTACTTTCAGAAAGCATTATTTCACTATCTGGTTGGATAAATTAAATATTTATTGAATTTATATTCAGGTTTATAATGTATATACTAGTATAGTCAAAGAGGAATAATAAATTCATTTTCCTAAAATGAGAATTGATTTTGCAATTCCCATCCAAAAGCATTTAATTTTATATTTAATGATAAGCAATAATTTGTATAAAATTGTCAACTTAATATTGTTCATATTCCTTAAAAACTGCAACATGTGTACACATTATGTGCAATATATTTTCTGATCGTGCAAAAATTCCAATAAATTTTTGCTGGCTGGTTGGTTGCAGGCACAGGTTACATTGAAAAAAAGCTAATAAGAAATCTGATTACCATAGCAGAATGAGTAGATTATTTGGTTTCAGTTCAAATAACTGCTTGCCAAGTGTAATGTTGTTAACATCATTAATGAATACAATGAAATTGAATAGTTAATATTTTAATTCCAAAACGATTAAATAGATTGAAAGGTTATAGTACATATTAAGTCCACATATTAAAAAAATTATAATTATAAATTGATGAAACAATATGTATTCACATGCAACATGATTTATCATTCTAACAAATAGAATAACAACTGAATCCACTTATTAAAAAATTTTTCAATGAAACAATATGTATTCACACGCAACATGATTTATCATTCTAACAAATAGAATAACAACTGAATCCACTTATTAAAAAAATTTTCTACACACAAAAAAAATGAAACATAAACAAAGAAATTAAAATATTATTTCAGCAAAAGCTAACTTATAAATTCCCTTTTGAAATTTTGAAACTACTACTTTTTAATAAAATAAATTTTGATAAATAATAAAATAAAATTTTAAAACAGGAAAGAGGAAACTAAGATTCTTGAGTTAAAATTCTCCGTTTTGAAGATATTACTGCTGTAATTTACATTTCAAATAAATTGAACTAATAAATAAATAAATTGTGGCATCAACAACTGGTCCCAAATTGTATCGAATTTTAACTTAAATTCTTTTAATTTTAATCTTAACTTTTTCATTTTTTATCTTGCTTTTATTTGTTTTTAGTATTTAATTTTTAGAGTACCATTTTTAATTTTTAGAAACTTTATTTTTTATCACATACTAACTTTAAGCAGCCAATTAAAATCGTAAATTTTATATATGAATTAAGACGAGGAGGTTAAGGGGTCTATCCCCTTGGTACTCCGTAATCGTTACGCCAGTTGCCAAGATACCAATACATGTGAAGTTTATTATAAAATGCATACCAATTGATTCCCATTCACAACTGAAATTTATAATATCAATTAATGTAGCAGTTTTATTTAAAAAAAAAAAAAAATTCAGGAAAATTTCGTTAAAATAGAATTGATTTAGAGATCACTTAAGATAGCAATACATGCGCTGAAGTTATTTATTACAAATCAGATTTAATGTAGGAAAAAATTATACATTTTTAAAATATATAATAATGTGCAAATAATTTTGAAATGAAAATATAAGCATTTTAAGTATTAAAAAGAGTTACATAAACACTTATAACAAAAAATTATATTAAAGTTATCCAATAACTCTATTCTCCTTTTAAATAACAGTTCTTTTTTTATAGCAAAGAAAAAATATTGTTCTAATGCAGCTGGCAATACAGAGTTAATATATTGTTCTAATGCAGCTGTTAATCTTTATGCCATAAGCAAAGGCTGCACCGTTGTTAATTATTTAGCACTACGCAGGGGGCATGTGTAGCTTGAAGATAGGCTAAGGACGCAAATAACACTACCCCCCACAACGCTCTACGTTGACATTAGACAAGGACCTACGGCTTATAGTGGATTCCGAACCACTACAAACATCCATGGTACCGCCGGGACTCGAACCCGAAACCTGTGGTACCGAAAAAGAAAAAATGTAATAAAGTCACAAAATTTATTTGTGCACATTATTGAATAAGACTGATTGTTACAGGATTAAATTGCGTAAAACATACCGTTAATTTTTTTTCGAAATCGTAATATTAATTGAAAAAGTAGTATGCTAATAATGCTATATATAAGTTAAGCCCCAATTTTTTTTTATTTTTCAGAGTAACTACCAAAAATCCATAGTCTTTTGTCTATGAAAACAAAAAACAAAGACCATGACTCAAAACCATAAAACTTCGCCACAAAAAACTCCACACTCACCACTTTACACTGCAAGATTATTTCCCAATTGTGGTCGAAGGAGAAACCCATATCCATTCTCATTGGAGAAGAACAATGTCCTGTAACACACACAGAAGAAGAAAAAACAAGGCGATGACAAAGTCTCGACGGCTTGTGGACAAAAACTGCCACCTAACGATTCACTGAGAATCGCTGACGTTAAAAAAGAACAGGCATTGATGGGGATGAATTGCGTAGCCATTTTTTTTTTTTTTTTTTTTTTTTTTTTTTTTAAATAGAAGCCACTTTAAGCGATCTTTTAAAAGTCAGGCATCTGTTCCTGCAAAAAAGGCGCAGAGCCAAAGTATTAAACTGCTTAGCTCGGAAGAAAATTGGTTCCAATACCTAGACCTGCCAATGTGATTCATTTTTTTATCAAAACCAGGGGTGGCCAACCCGCGGTCCCGCCTTGAACATTTTTGCGGCCCGTGAGATGTATCACACTTTTACAAACTATATTTATTTTAAAATGGCCAAAGCAGTGGAAACCAATGTACAGTAGAACCTCTGTAAGTCGAACTTCAAGAAAGACGCCAAATAATTCGAGTTATAGAGTTTTCGACTTACGTGGATTTTGTAAGGAAATATTCGACTTGTAGAGGTCTTATTTTGAGTTAGAGAGGTAAAATAAATAAAAATTCAACTTACAGAGGTAATAAACATGCTTATTTGCAACTTAAAAGTTATATTATGTACTACAATAAAAAATAAAAATAATTCTGAAACAACCTTAAAGGTATCGAGTCGTAAAATCAAACATTGCTAATGTTCGAGATACAGAGATCCATTCCCCCCCCAGATATTGCCTGTTTTATTCATGAGTTTACAGTTATGAGCTGGCAGAATAATTAAATTATATTCTGCAAACTCATGATGCTCACAAGTTCTAAGTTTCACTTTAAGTGACCTCAGTGGTCATCCCTAGATATGTACAGCTGATGGCACAGCAAACCAGACTCTTGAAGTTCTTGGCTCTTTTAGTTCAACTTACACCTGCGAACCTTTTTTTTTTCGAAAATGAAACTCACCAAACACAAAACAAGCTTAAACATAATGGACGCAACACTCATTACGATGTGCAAATACCCAAATTGAGATCGATTTGCGAAAGTTGAGTGAAAGAGTGGAGAAACACCTATCGCACTAATAAAATAAATAGTTTTTAATGATTTCATTTTTTTTAAATTTATTTCTTTTACGTTTATATATTTTTTTATATTTCCTTTTTAGTGTTATATATTTCTTTACAATGTGCGTTTAGTATTATTATTATTATATCATCTATGTTTGTTTACACGTGGGCCTGAATGGCCGAGTGGCTGGCCCTCTTGCGCTCGGTACCACAGGTTTCGGGTTCGAGTCCCGGCGGTACCATGGATGTTTGTAGTGGTTTGGAATCCACTTTAAGCGTTAGGCCCCGGACTCATATGACTGCTAGGCGCAGAGCTGACAACCCTACACCATAAAAAGAAAAACATCTCTCGTCTCGCAATCTACCAATAGGTAGACGGTCTTGGCCCACAATGGGCTGTTGCGCCAACGATGATGATGATTACATGTAAGAATAATAGCAAACACAAAAATAATAACTCATTCTGTTTCATTTTTTACACTCCAAAAAAATGTGGATCTAAATCTATAATTTTATATACGGCCCGCGGAGTTAGGATGCATTTCCAAAGTGGCCCGCAAGATCATTTGGGCTGGCCACCCCTGGTGAACAACAATGCCGCTTAAAAGCTCATCAGCGGCGCACGTTGCCACTGAACTATGAATAGGGCCTTTATTTCCTCCCAAATGGGGAGCAATAGATTTAGAAGTGTGACAGGTAACCTTATCCTGAAGGAGCTTAGTAGTTAGAAGATAGATTGGGTAAAGCGATGGAATGTCTTCTTTGAAAATAGCTGTTAAAACTTACTTCTAATTACAATCCCAGTTAATTCTGACTTTGTTTTATTTTCATTATTTTAATTTTATCTGTTGTAAGAGAATCCAGTAATAATAATAAACGCTCAATACGACTTACCTTGTTTCTCTGAACCATTATTTTAAAGTCCCCTCTTCTTTTTCGGCAGTCAATCGATCTTTTTCTATCATCAAAAAAACATACCCGAGCCTCGTCAATTCCAACTACACATTTCAACTTTCCACCTGCCAAATAATTTTTGTAACAATCTATAGATAACCTTACTCCGAGAAACATGCCTTGACGTCAACCAACCGTCATCATTTTTTTTGTTTCGATTTAACTTTGAATCAGATCTTATAATTTTTTTTACAGGCCTATAGATTTAAAAAAAAAAAAAAAAAAAAAAAAAAAATTGTTGATAGTCCATGGGGCATTGGATTTTCCTTTTACAACATGAGATGCTACTATAAGAGGTGAACTCATCTTTTTTTTTTGTTGTTGTTGTTCTAATGCAGCTGGCAAACACTTAAGACGCGTGTCTTTGATGCCTTAAGGCAAGCGCTGCACAGACGTTACTCACTTAGCACTACCCAGGAGGTACGTGTAGCTTGAAGATAAGCCACGAACGCATTACCCCTACCATTACCTACGATCCTATTAGACCGGGAACCTACGGTTTAAAGTGGATTCCGAACCATTACACACATCCATGGCAACGCCGGGATTCGAACCCAGAAACCTGGGGTACCAAGCGCCAGGGCGCTAGCCACTTGGCCATTCAGGAACCGAACTCATCTTATCATCTTTGTTGAGTATGCAATTATCTTTTTTTCCCCCAGTCGAATGTAAACTTGGACATTTCTTTCTATTTTTTTTTTTTTTTTTTTTTAATAAATTATATCAACTATTTCATTTATAGAAAAATTAAAACCATGCTTTTCGCACCTTTTATTTAATAACCAAATAACAATATTTCTTCTAGTAAAGCCCAAAAATATAACTTTCGATTTATTGTTTATTTTTCAGCGATATTTCAAAGTAATGAATAATTTGAACGATGCAGACGATAATTAAACTCTATTACGAGCTGACCTTTTTTATTTGAATTTAATATCATATCTTTCAAAATTTTCATCACCAAATCAAAATCATTACAAAAAAATAAAATAAATACTAATAAAGATAAATACCCACTACACATTAAAAAGTTAAATGATAAAATTAATAAAAGTTAACATTTAAAAAAAATGTTATGTTTTTTAATTATTTTTCCCCAGTCGAATGTAAACTTGGACATTTTTTTTTTTTTAAATAAATTATCTCAACTATTTTACTTATAGGATTATTAAAAACTATGCTTTTCACATCTTTTATTTTAATAATCGAATAAGAATGTTTCTTTAAGAAATTTTTTTTTTAAAATATAACCTTCAACCCATTATTTATTTTCCAGAGATTTTTTAAAGTAATGAATAATTTGAACGATGTAGATGATAATTAAACTCTATTATAAACAGTTGCCATTCAGTTTTTGTTTTATTTTTCATTTAAAATTTTCATTGTCAATCAAAAGCATTACAAAAAAATGTCTGAATACACACTATATCTTTAAAAATTAAATGAGTAAAACAAATAAAAGTTTACATTAAAAAAATGTTATGTCTTTAAAACAGGAATGCACACGCCTGTAAAAGGCCTCAAGCCACACACACACACACAAAACACAGCTCTAAACTATCTAATCATAATATCATTTTTTTATATATAATAAAATATTTTCTAATATTTCAATGTTTTAATTCATCTACATTAACACACTACTGATAACAAGAAATATATAAAAAAATTTTTTAAGCCAATTCCATCTTTTATTTCACTCTATTGCAGAAAGTCTTTTATAAATAATTTTCATTCATTTTTTTAAGTTTATCTGGCGCCTTCTATGGGTACATATATGGAACTTAAATAAAAAAAAAAAAAAAATTTAATTACTGAATTAATATTTGAAAAAACTGTATTCACATCCAGTGTCATCCACTACAAGTTAAAAAAAAAAAAATGCATTTGAACTTGAGTGGTTGAATAAAAAGTATTTTATGAACGATTGGAAATTTGAACAAGATATATATATATATAGGGAGAGTGTCAGCTAATAGAAGGAATCGAAAAAGATTTGATCTTCTAATAATAAAATATTTGTTATTGTTTACATAAAAAAATAAATATTTTAATATTTACTTTTTTTCATTGAACTTATAAAAAAAATGGATAACGCTCCCGGTTTTAATTTTTTATGAAAATCTGAAAATCATTTTTTTTAAATAACTAAATATATTTTCAAATAAAAACTGACATATAATGAGACGGTCAGCGATCTGTGCTTACCTGCTTTGAAACGAAGAATACAATTAACAAGTGGAATATTTTAGCGAAAATTTTAGGTAATTTTCTCTTGATCGCTGATATAACAGATTTTGTAGTAATTCCAGCGTTACCCAGGGTTGATGATTGCAGAAGAGGATTTTCTACTCTATACTCGTAAGAGAAATGCCTCGTAATGAATAATTAAACATTTTTGTGAAACACAAAGAATCGTTGGTCTCGAAGAAACATTTTCTGATAGGAGTTTTCCGGATTTCCTATATGACACACAAATTCACGGCTGTTGTGAAAGTTATCCCGGAAGGCAGTAACTCCCCCCCTTCTTCAATGCTTTGCTACCAAAGTAATAATAATTAAGTTATTGTATAATTATTATTCATTGTGAAACTAATATCAGTTAAGTGCTACTGTGCCCCAAAAGTAAAACCAATTTTCAATTTAAACTTCCCGGTCATATGGAATTTCAAATTTCTTTTTTTTCCCCCAGGTTGTTGGCACTGTCCTTGACATCTGTGTGAAATGTAACGTCAAAATATTCATTAGTGCTCGAGTTACGCTTACGCTTGGCTTTGTAAGACGCTAAAAGTGATTCCGACGATTTTTGAAATATCTGAATTCATTGAGCAAAGAACATGCAGTAAATATTGTTTGCGGAAACGTACAGAATGTTGCAGAAGGCATTCGGTGAGCATTCCTATATGGGAAAGAAACGTTTAGAAGTGGTATAAACAGTTCAAAGAAGGCAGAGAACGCGTTCAAGACGAAGGGCCTGCTGGTCGACCATCCACCTCAACCGAAGAAGCTCACGTCCAAACAATTAAAGATTGACTGCTTGCAAAACCGTCAATTTATAATTAGAGACCTTGCTGTTGATGTTGGAATTTCAAAAGGATCGGCCCATTCCATTTTGGGCCTCAAACACATTAAATCTCGATTGATACCGAAAACACTGAATGCGCCAGCTCACACTGCATTGATTCTTCGTGACCTTTCCGCCAAAAATGAAACCCATATCGTTCCACAACCACCGTATTCACACCGTGCGACTTCTGCATATTCCCTAAACTCAAAAAAGACCACTCTGGGGACATCGTTTTGAGTCGATTGAAGCGATTCAATGTGAATAGCTGCGCGTTTTGAAGGCTTAATTGTCTTACTTTTTGGGCACAGTTTATTGCATAATTATTTATTGTTGGTATACTTAACTAATATTAGTTTCACAATCATAATTAGTTGATTAAAGCACGGTTTATTCATTCACATAATAGAAAATTTAAACCAAAAGTAATCACCAAAAACAGGCACGCATTAAAAAAAAATGTCAGTAATTTTTGAAATATTTCCCTTTCAAATATAAATAAAATCGGAACCAACATAAAGGCACCATTTAAATAAATAAACATTCCATAGATATTAAATTTCAACCAATTTTAAAGTTCTAAAGAGATATGACTTTGATAATTACATTAACTATTCAAAATAAAAAATTTAATTAATCAAAAATTCAATTTGAAATTAACATTTTTATGAAAAAATCGGAATTTTATTTAAAATATATGTTATTATAACCGGATTTCATTTAATAATATCAAAAATAAACCTTGCCTAATTATCAAAAATAAATAAATATTATACATAGACATAAGTTTTCGTATACATGCGATTTTAAATCCAAGGAAAAATAATAATAAAAACACCAGAAATAATTAAAAATTTCAAAATAATTCAACAAGAAATGAAATCAAATTATTTAACTTAATGCAGTATTGTTTATTATATCTAATATATTTCAGTTTTTGAAAAATTAAAAAAAGTATGCTCTTAAGTCTTAAATAAATCTCATTAAAAAATTCGATTACGATTAAGATTCATATTAAATTTATCTGTTATAAATTAATTTTCACCAAACGCAATTAGATCGGGTTTTTTCGAACACAGCTTGTTATGTTAATTAAAATTGTTTAAGATATTCGATTGTTCTTATATAGCGTTTACTTATAATATTATTATTAGAATAATAATAGTCTGAATAATAATATTATAAATTATTATTATTTAGAATATCATCATGACCAGACCAGGCAAGCATATATCGATTGAAATTCGTAAATTAATCACTAATTTTAAATCTGGAAAAAAAGTTATAATATTAAAACATTAATAAAACTCTTTCAGTGATTCAAAAGTATTTTTTTTATCATAAAACTTTAAAAAGAAACATAATATAATAAACAATAAATTAGCTTATGGAATGACATGAATCATCATTCGAAAAATTAATGTAAATCCAAGATTACGAAATAGAGCAAAAACTGCAAAAAATTTATGGAATGCATGTAAGTTTAAAATTAATTCAAAGAATATTTTGATCAGCCAAGTATGAATGGTCAAATGATATGGAAGAATTCCTTCATTAGCATAAAGAATCAATGCCAGCACAACCATGAAAATCAGTTTTTACAGTATTATATTTGTTAATAAAAAAAATTTCTTTTTTTCTAAATACAACTGGAGCTAAAGCTTTGTATAAAATCAAAATAAGAATATTAAAAAGATAATTTATTCCATTTGTTAAACATATTGAATGGAGGAGTTATGGTCTGAGCGTGAATATATAATTAATTCCCAAGTGTAAGTTAGTTCGAATTTATTTTCGATTAAATAATCAGTTGAAAATTTTGGTATACAAAGAGACTAAAAGTTCTATAGAGATAACATTTCTAAACATACTGTATTGAATGTTCGATTTTAATTGCTTGAAATTTTAATTGTACAAGAATTTATTAATTTACCTCAAATCTGAACTGAATCAATCAAATTTGAACCGAGTAGACAATTTGAAAACATCACAATTACCAAAAGCAGCATCTAAAATCTGTAAAGCATAAAGTTTGGAACAACAACAACAACAAAAAAATAGGACAGGAATTTACTAAAAATTGCTTCGAATCTATACCAAGACAATTCAGAGATGTTTTTAAAGTTTGTGCATATTCAAATCGAGTACTGGCTATTGTTTTATTATTTAACTTTTTTCTAAAGAATTTTAATCGAAAATTAAGAATTCCGAAAATAATTTTATTCTAAATAATTAGAACAAAATCCAAATAAAATTAAATTAAAAAAAAAAACATATTTAACTTTAATTAGTTTTCAAAATTTTCTTTAGTAACTTTTTGTGAGGTACTGTATATATTATAAAAATTGCATTAAAAAGATGGTTTAAAATGCGAATAATAATATCAAAGATTTTTTTTTAAAATTATTTTAATTGGAAAAATTCGACATTGTTTTTTAAAGTCTATGTTCCTTATCTGAATTACTACGCTTAATAAATAAATAAGTTTGTTATACAGTAGCATAAAATTAAAATTTTTTTTTTTTTTTCCGATTTAAAATTTGATATATGCAAACAATAAATACATATAATTAATTATTTTGAACAAAGTGAAGAACATGTTTAAATAACTATTCCACTCAATTCATAACAATAATAAAAAAATAATAAGAAATCAAAAATTGAAAATGCAAGACATGGTTCAAACGAATGACATGACAAAATAAAACTTTCTTCTACAACAAAATCTTATTTCGTGATTTATTTCTACATCAATAATAATTATTATTATTATTATTATTACGCTAAGAAAAATAAATCATACGAGAAAAAAATGCAAATATTAAGTTTTTTATTTCAAATTAAAAAATTTATTACTTTGAAATGAACATTGTGTAGATAGATAAAATGAAACCAGCTGATTCTGAATTTATTGATGACTTCATTATGACATAACAGTGAAATCCATTGTTATACGGCTAAAGTAAAGGATGTAAAAACATTATTTAAAGGCAACTTGCAGCCATAAAAAAAAATAAATAACTTTTCTTGAATCATCATATAAACAAAGCCTGTACAATACACTTTTGAGAGAGAGCGTTCGTAGTGCAAGTTGAGTTTTATTTTTGATTCTTTTTGAGTTTTATTTTTATTTTAGACACAGGAACTAAGCCAAGGCTAAGCTGTCAATCATACATTGTATTTTTTAATGAAGAAATTAATTGTTTGATAACATCCTTGCACACGTAATTATTTTTCCTTTTTAATTTATTATTGGACAGAAAAAAAGTATAGAAATTTGACTTGAATAGAATTTGCCTCTACACATTAGATCAGTAAAAATAAAAATATAATTCCATTCGGTTTGGCAACAAAGAATTCGTTACAAAACAGATAAAGAACAGTACGCAGGCATATTTAATTCGGAATAAAAAATTTCCTAAATGTTATTTCGGGACAAAATTTAAACATTTCGTTTCCATTTTTCAAATATATTAAAATATTTTAAAAAATTAATTTTTAAAAGAAAATTGTTTTAGATTATTTACTTTTCAATTAACATTGTAATAATCGTATGCAAATTAATCATCACAAATTAATGTTTACATTGAATAGAATTACTGTCGTAAGTGTTAAATGAATAAAATTATTTCGTTGGCAACTTAAAGATTGCCAATGAAATAATGCCAACGTTTCATTGACTTAAAAGTAAATTTTTCTCGATTTTAAGAAAAATTTTTTGATTTGAAAAGAAAAATAAATTCAGTAAAATTTTGTTGAAATAAATACACTATAAAAATTATTTACTTTGCGATACAATATCGAATTCTGAATAGAAAACTTTTTTATATAAAAGAAACATTTAAAAATTTTCTTTTTGTCACAACAAAATTATTTATCAATTAAGATTATAAATACAGTGTTGACGTTTTCAATTAAAATAAATAGCAAAACAGGATTTTCAAAGTAATTTATCGCACTTAAGTAATCTTAAGGTTTGAATTTTAGTAATAAGTCATTTTTCATGAGTAATTTTAGCCTTTTTATTATAAAATCTCGATTTATAACTATTTCTTCTTCGATGACGCGACGGCCGACATGGCCAAGGTTTTTTTTTTTTTGTACTGCTACTACTACACCACATCACTGTGCCTAGAGCTGAGTTGCTCATTTACAGTTTGGGAATGATGTGGGTGATAAGTCTGATTGGGCTCTATAACGCTCTACGGTCATATGAGACAGGGACCTACGGCTTAAAGAGGATTCCGAACCATTACAAACATCCATGCCATCGCCGGGATTCGAACCCGACTCGAACGGGATATTGTGGTACCCCGGGCCAGAGCGTTAGCCATTCCAGCCATCAGTTCCCGTGGCTTTTTTGTACTGGCAGATTCCGAAACATAGAATGTTGTTTTTCTTTTTATGGGGTAGGGTTATCAGCCCTATACACAATAGTCATATTAAACTGGGGCCTACTGTTGAAGTTGATTCAGAACCACTGCAAACATCCATGGCACAAAGAGATAATTACTCGGCCATCAGGCCCCATAGTAATTTCTAGAACTGAATATTACTAAAGTGAAACTATGACAGCAATAATCAAATTTCATTTTATAATATTTAACCACGTCATTAGAAAAACGTTTTTAAACTTTGATTAATCAAATATTATAGTGGCAATAATATCAACATACACTCATTGCCATGAAAATTAGCTCACCAAGAAATTATCGAATCGCTACGAAATTGGAATGTCACACACATATGCAAATGATTAAAACTGCAGCATGATTGCGCAACACCAGTGTGTCTATCCTAGCTCAATAAATAGTAACCCTGAGCAAATATCAGCTGACGGAGTTTGTGAGGAGAGAAAAAAAAAAGCGTTAGGATGATACAGTTTCCCGCCACTTCAGACGTTTTGACAATACTATAAGGAAGTATTGGAACCAGAGAACGAGTGAGTGCACATGTACGCAAGCGCGTGCACTCAGATGGTGGCACTCCTTGGGTGATTAATATAATAATACGTCAAGCACATACAAAGTCGGTTGCATTATTGCAAGATATCTGCACACAAGCAGTACGATCTATACGGATCTCAGGTGCTGTCAGTACTATTGCGAGGCGTGCAGCTGACAATCATCCACCATCGCCTCCGTTTGGGTGATGCGTCTCGTCGAGACCAGAATGCGATGATTTTGTTTTGGTTAATCGCTCTACTGTCATTTTGTGCGCACTTTGGGCTAATTAGGCCAGGACATATAGTTTAAAGTGGATTCCGAACCACTCACAAACATCCATGCCGCCGCCAGGACACAAACCTGAAGCTTGTGGTACCAAAGACCAAAGCGCTAACCAATTGGCCATCAGGCAGCCAGAATGTGATGGAGTGGAGACACTTCGACTTCAGTGATGAACCGCGATTCAATTTACATTTTGATGACATTGGGAAGGGGGGGAACCTTCAACTATGCTTACTGTTTAGAGTACGTTCACATCGGGTGTGATGGTTTGGGATGAATTGCATCGATCTCCTCTATTAGTGATTTACTGCATCATGAAAGCTGAGCTGTACATTTGTGACATCCTTTAGCCACCTGCGATGCCTCCCATGGAAGGGCTACCGGGAGATATTTTCTAACAGGATAATGTGTTCAGCCACACACAACAATCATTATTATATCCTGAATATCTATACACGCTCGTGGCTAGCCCGATCTCCAATTTTGTCACCGTTTGAAAATGCGTGGTATAACCTTGGTGGAACTACGTTTCTTAATAACATCTTACTGTACGATTGCTGTAAGTCTTAATGTCCGACCATATAACATACTGCATTCAAGCTAGCATTTCTCTGTGCGTTTTAGTGCAATAAGTCTATTTAATTAGTGCAAATTAGTGGTCTTTTTACTTTCATTTCGTAATCACTTCCTTATATCAACAATACAAAACACGCATTTAAAATTTCACTTGATTATGACAAGTTGTTAGTGGTGCACTCAATTTTTTATAGTCAATCATATTTCAAATTCATTCTTATATACTCTTTAAATATTTTACCTTTTTTTTTAACAACGAATTTATCAAAACGTGAAATTTAAATAAAACTCAACTTTTATATATATAGAATATAAAAGTCAAAATCTATTTTTTATTTGAAACTAGCTTTCATTTGCAGCACCTGGATAACTTAACTATAACTGTACTTGAAAAATCGTTGGAAGTATAAACAAATTAAAGAAGGAAAAAAATATAACAAAATTAGATATTAAAAAAATATAATAATAAAAAACCCGCACGAGACATATAGTATGGAGACTTCTTATCGAAAAAGGAAGCACCTGAACAAACGACAGAGGAAACTATGTCTATCTTGGTGAAGTTCTAAAGAAGTTTGCTGTATACTTTTTTTCCTATCAAAATGGCGCGAAAAATTGCCTCCTACACAGTGAATATTCGAAACCTGTTCTTCGACACTGTATAGCCTTGACTTGAGATCATAGGGCACAAAACTTTTTTTTTTTTCATTCCCTAAAACCAATCCTTACATCTTCCGTTTGGAATTTTAACCAAAAAGGTGTGGCAAGTTGAACGTTCGATTTTTAGAATTTTTTTTTTCTTTTTTTCTATTCTATGTTTGATTTGATAAAAAAAATAGAAAAACTAATTAATAAAATAGATAAAGTTATCACCAAAATCAATAAAAAAATAAGTTTTTATCATAATTTCAGCCACAGAATACGGCTGTTCCAATTTTTTAAATCATATATTAATAATTTTAATTATTTAAACATTTTTAGCCATGGTCAGAAATGTTCTATAAAAAAAGTAAAAAAATATTTAATAGTTTTTTTCACTTATCTTGCACTTTTTATCGACATTTTAATAATTTTTTTTTATTTTAATTATTCGAGAATATTTTCAAATGCCTATGATTAAAATACAAAATTGAATCGAAAATTTAAAAAAATTCGTGGTTTTAAGAATATTTAATTTATTGCACATGAAGTAATAAAAGTTTACAAATAATAATAATAATAATAATAATAATACAAATTTTTTTTTTCTAATACAGCTTTATAAAAAACATGTTCTGTATAAAAAAAATATTTATATAATTATAAAGATACATTTCATTTGGACTACTCGTTAAAGTTATCCACGGAAAATCCCGCCATTTTGAATTTGACACACTAATTTCAATAATCAATAAATAGCCTTATTTCGGCATCTAAAATGATTCCGAAATATCTGGAATTATCAAATTAATCCTTAAAAAGATTGATTTTAATAAACAGTAAACAAATCAATTTATTTAATTGTAGCTGGCATGAATCAGTAAAATTATTCGTAATAAAAATTCTATTAAAATTTTGAAAAATTATCGAACTTTAGTTTTAATTTTCCACCACAATTAAAAATAATTGATCGATGAATTTCAAACATGATAAAATTGTGAGTGATTGCTGTCAAAATTCTTGATAAAATAGATTATATAATAACAGAATTATGAAAATTGTCCTGAAGTTGAAAAATCAACACAATTTATTTAAAAATGTACACCAATACTTATCTCATCCACTTAAGGATGGCAAAAAAAGTTTAGCACGAGACGGGGGAAAAAACATTAAACTTTTTATGATTTTTTACAACAGCATTCAACATCGCATATTTCTTTTTTTTTATTATTATAACATCAAAGTAAATAACGCCGAAAATAAAACAAAACAGATCTCGTAAATTCCAAAATAGCACTAATATGTCATTATTTAATTAACCAAACATCTACAGATTTCTAAAATTAAACAATGGAAGAAACAATTAACAAAATACAGATCTTTAGATGTTTCACTTACAAATTTATGTTATCTGGAATTAATTTTTACTCCACTAATTATTATTATTATTCTATCTGATGTTGAAATTTTTTTATACACAACATTCTTTTACATTTTGATTGTACAATTTAAAGAAAAAAATTCGACATTTTACTCGAAATTTGCATTGTTGAATATTGGAAAAACATTTTAATTTCGAATATTTGTGTAAAAGTTAAATTTATTTTATATTATAGCAGCTGATAATTCATATTCAGACTAATATGCTTATCTTGCGCATAAAATAATAAACAATCGATATTTAATTTATAAAAATTCCAGAAAAGAATACTTCATAAGGCTAATTTGAAATGGCTACTCCAATAAAATTGTTAGACACATTATCCAATATAAACTAATTATAGTTGACCACAGATTGTGAGGAATGGTAAAACATCCTGTTTAAAGGCGGAAGTGGACGAATCTATTACTTCTTAGGGGTGCAAGTCAGACACAACTTGGCGCAAAACAATTTTGAAAGAAAAATGTTCAATAATTATCGTGGATTTTTTTCCAGCTAAATTTCCGTTCCATATTTTGTAATTTAAGGTTTTAACTATTAAAAAAAATTGTTTTAATTGTTATTGAAATAAAAAAACCGAACTATTAAAAATAACTATCTTTCCTATTTCTTCGCTCTGTTTGAAACCGTCCGATTTGGACTTTAGCCAATCAGTGCTCGAATTGTATTTTCTTTTTTTAAATGTAAATATTTTCCTAATAATCTTGCATAAGAATATTTAAAACGTTCGATTCACAGACGATAAGAATTCGAATTGAGTTACGAAATTTTAAAAAGTCGTTTGGTAATCGCAAATAAATGAAAATAAGGACGGCAAAAAAAGTAAGTTTTTTTTAACAAAAAATTTTAATTTTTTTTTATTCCTGCTAAAGATATGCCATAAATGGCAATTTTAATTTTGATAAATTTATATATATAATCAAGTAAAATAAAAATCGCAATGGATACACGTGCCGAAAATACTTGGAATTGCCAGCTGTGTTGTTCACTGTGTACTGGGAGGAAAATTGATGTCGTACTTTACGTATTGATGCCATGTACTTTATTATACAATATATTTACGTATGTTTCCCCAGACGTCAAAATACTTTAAGGTTCCATTTTTTTTTTTTGAGACCCGTGTGATATTTTTAATAAAATTAGATAAAATAGCTAAAATTTATTTCATTTTATTAAAAATTAAGTAGATATTATGAATTAAAAATTTTTTTTTTTAATAAATACGATTAAGAAATAAACTAACAAATAAAAAAAAACATTTAATAATTATGAGTTTAGTCGATTTTCCGTTGATTAATATTTAAATTGTGACGTGTTATTTGTCACGGCTAATTGCAACAATTCTTTAAGATGTTGATCAGTAAGTTGAGGGCGATATTTTGACTTTAACACACTTCATAGTTGAGTATAAACATCGACAGAAATATATATATATATTTTTTTTTATTCTAATGCAGCTGGCAAACGTTTAGCCAATTGTCTACGATGCCATAAGGCAAGTGCTGCAACGACGTTACTCACTTAGTACTACCCAGGAGGTGCGTGTAGCTTGAAGATAAGCCCCGGACGCGGAATAACAATACCTCCGCAAAGTTCTACGATCTTGTTAGACCGGGACCTACGGTTTAAAGTGGATTCCGAACCACTACATCCTTGGCACCGCCGGGAGTCGAACCCGAAACCTGTGGTACAGAGCGCTAATCACTCGGCCATTCAATATGTTGTATTAGAAATTGAAAACAGTCGTTAAGTCACTTTCTTTTAAGCTACAATACTTTATTTTTTGGCATCAATTTTCAAAACTGTCAGTCAAGGAAAGATTTTAAAATTTCTAGTGCTTCTATTTTTCCCGAAATTGGAAAAACACCTTGAATTTCTTACATCAGAATTTGTAATTGGAAAACCATGTTGAATCCGGCATTTTTGTCAATCCAATCAAATTTGTCAAATGGATTAACAAGAAACGCAATGGTACATTTAAAACTACTCAAATCTTCAAATCTAATTTTAAAATTAGTTTTAAACTTTTCTTGATATCCATTAATTTTATCCTTTTCTATATTAAAGAAATTTGTTTTTAAAAGAAGAAAATGTTTTAATTCTTTTGACTTTGGATCATTTGTGAGACAAACCTAATATAAAAATTGCTCTTCGGAGTTAGCATTTGACCATACCATTGCTATATAAAATTGTGTCACCTAGAAAAATTAAAATTGAATTTTAGAATTCGTTCTGCCCTAATTATTTCCCTAAGCATAACAATAACATTTTGTTTAGATTTCAATACGTCGTAACAAAACCTATACACAAAAAACACAATTTTACGATAAGCAGTTTAACACAGTAAAAAGATAAAACTGTTTACATGAACGCTTTTGAGTTATTTCGGATTAGAATAAACAGAGTAAAATATACAAATTTTTCAAAAACTAGCTGCGAAGTTTAGATAAATCCGATTCCGATTAATGAGTTTTTTCAACTGGGATACACAGAATAAAATATGTAAATTTTTCAAAAACTAACAATCAAATTTAGAAAAATTTGATTCCGATTAAATGTGTATTTTCGATTAGAATAAACAAAGTAAAATATACAAATTTTCAAAAAGTAGAAACAAAGTTTAGAAAAATTCGATTCCGATTAAAGAGTATTTTCTATTGCAATAAACAGAGTAAAATCGATTCCGATTAAATGAGTATTTTCGATTAGAATAAACAAAGTAAAATATACAAATTTTCAAAAACTAACAGCGATTTTTAGAAAAATCTGATTTCCTGTATCGTAATTTTTAATCAAAATAGAGAATGAAAACGTAAGGACGAATTAAAAAAAAAAAAAAAAAAAAAATTCAAATATAAAAATCAAAAGTACGAGACTGACAAAAATATTGGGTCGTAAAGAGAAATTTAATTTGTTAAATTTTTTGTTAAATTTGGGTCAACAGATCACAATTAAATGTAAAAATTATTAATACGTAAAATAAACTAATTAAGCCTTATTCCTACAAAATAAATAAAACTTGATTATTAAAAGCCTTTCTCAAAGTTATACAATTTATAACAATTAAAATGAGGAACCATATAACTGACTAATTATGGCCCTCATGACTAAATAATTAACGAAATTTCCTTCAAAAAATTGGAATCTAAATTCAAAACCCAACAAGCTAGTTGAAATTGAGATGGATATGATAAATCTGTAGACTGGAAGGTCCCTACATTGAGTTCAAGGATACAGTAGAAAATGTAAACCGTTAGGAATGTGTATTGTGGAGGCATAGAAATATGTATAGTAGCAAATCTATTGTGGGTAAAATTGCATATTTAAGTTTCACTAATAGCCTTGGATGAAATGTCAAATATTAGAAAATAATTTTCAAACAATTCAGACAATTATCCACAGACTATTTTTTTAGTCTTAATATTTTTTAAAGTAAAAAAGAAAATTGGAAAATTAAGCCCATCAAATTGATTTTTATCATCACTAAAATGCAAATAATAAAACTTATTTTTGCAGATCAGTTCCCATTTTTTTTTTTTTTTTTTTTTTATTCAATTAATCTTAAGGTCACAAGTTTGAAACACTGCCGATTTTAATTTTACTAATCGCAATGCAATAAAACCATTTTGATATATTAACAAAATTTTTTATATACTGCAATTAATTTGTATGTAATACATATCTTTTGCTACTAATGGTTGTTTTTGTCAAGTAAAATCTAAAAACTTCAATATTCTGTTTTGCAAATAAATTCATTTTGGTTAAAATTCCATGCATAAGTTATGAAACAAATGTGATGCAATGCAAATAAATGTCAAGAAATTCCTAAAATTAAGATGACTCAAACAACTTTCCCTTGAAACTGAAGAAATACAGCACAGCTGACATTCTAAATAGTAATATTTTTTTCTTTTTTAATTGAGCGTCTCATTCTTATTATAATAATATCAAACATAACACATAAAAAATAAATTTTATAATTTAATTGTAATTTAAAAAAATTTAAATCCTTACTTTTGTTACTGATATAAGATCAGTCTTAATAAAAAAAAAAAAATGATTCTAACTAATGTAATGGATTCTTTTGCTCATACTCTTGCTATATTCTTCATAAAAATGAAATAAAATTTTATTTTCATTTTACTGTATTCTAGAAAGTTTTCAAAAAATTTTTGGACTTCAAAATACATAAAATACTATTACTACTACTACTAATAATAGGAATAATAATGTTAAGAGTGTCCATCGAGACTGCCTAGTTTTCCGACTAAGAAGAAAAATTATGAGATTTGCTGTTTCTTATCCCACTTGGTCAACAGCAACATTTAGAAAGGCCATGAACCTGAAGGGAGAAATCTGACTTTACCCCACAATATTTCATCTATGCTACTGGTTGCAGGATAATTAGACAAAAAGAATAAAAATAGAAATGAGTAATTAGTCATTTAAAATAATAGGTCGTGCTTTTATAATAACTAACCTATTCTGAGGATGACTAACTTCCTGTCTCAGAATCCTGTGGAAGTCCCCCCCCTCCCCCATACAATGGATAACCAAAAGAAGGTTAGAGTTCCCTTTTAATAAATTTCGCTCCTTTCAATGTGATGGGTGAAATATCACCATAACATTGAGTCAACATCACCATAACACCCCATTTCCATACAATACTGCATATGCCAAAGATGCAGCTGGAAAATGAAACTAAGCCATGTGGCAATATAAAAAAAATTAAACCTCAACTATCACTAATCCTTAAATTAGAAAGTTTACACAAAATTTACGATTATTCTTAAAATTAGAAGTAGGAAGTCGGAGTCAGTTTTAAAATCCAACTCTAAACTATTTTATATATAAATTTTTTTTTTTATGTTTCTTTCTATAATATGACTCGACTTTATCAAAGATAGTCAGCCTTTACCAACAAGCCAAGTAAATCTTGAGAGTTTTCCACAACATCTTTCTTGCTTTAGATTTTTGTTCTCTCAGCACTGAGTCTTATAAAAAGCTATCATGAATTAATAATGAAAGGAGATCTTATAGAAGCTATTCTTATTAAAAAGAACAAAAAAGATTTAATATATTACAAATATAGCAACTTTACAAATAAATTTTTTTTTGTATTAAAATTATAAAATATTTTGGTTATTGTTAATTTAATACTGTTATTTTTATAGAACATTATATATATATATATATTTATTGTTAGCAAATTTAAAATATAAGGATGTCTTAATTGAATGCAGATACTACAGCTTTAAAGTTGTAAAAAATCCTTAGTTAAGCAAAACCTGTTTCTATTAATATACAAATTCAATAAATCCTTGAATTTATTTCACCGATTTTTTTTAAACCCATTAGTAAAGATAATAGTTCATAAAATTACAATACAGAGTCAAGTGTTAACATAAAAAAATTTGAACAAATTGTTGGAGATGAAAATTTTTTGGTCTAATTAAAAACGCAATACGCTAAATAAAAAAGAATAGACCAATAAAATCATATGTGGGTAGTAAATGATGGAATTTATACACAATATATAAATTAAGAATTAAATTATAAATTAATATTAATATAGCATTCACAGTAAAACTTTTTATGGGAAAATGACAAATGAAACTATGTTATTGTATATACAAAAAACTAAGTCAATATGAATATTACAACTACTAAAAATATGTTTATAAATGGGGGAAAAAAGAAGAAACAATAAAAATGAAAATCATATAATGGACAAATAAAAGCATATTTAAATTTTTTTAATAACTCTTAAAATATTGTCAAGAAATAATTGTAAAATATTACAAAAAAATTTCAATATGAGAAATTTTTTTTTATTTAAATTACCAATAATAATTAATACAGAAATGAAAATTCCTTCAAGCATTAAGTGCTTTTAAATAAATTATTATGGAATATAATTGTTTTTATATTTCAAAAAAAGAAAAGTAATGGAATAAACTGATACCGTAAATAAAAGAATAGCAATAAAATAATATTTTATAATTTTTCCAGTTTTCAAACCCTCATTTTAGGAATTGGATACATTACAAATTCTAATAGGTCTAAAGGTACTATAATTCTAAAAGGTACATTAAAAATTTTTTTTTCATATAGCATCCAAATTTTTCCAACTTCTTAACAATGAGTTAAATTTATTATTATTGACTTGATTAAATGAAAGTAGAAAAAGATGATAAAAATTCCCAAAAATATAAAATGCAAATATGGATAAAAAAAGAAAGAAAAAAAACTCTTTAAAATATAAATGATTTACTAAACTTAAATACATAAAATAAATAAACAAACCACCCATCAAAAATTTCATGGAAAAAGTACACAATGAGTAGAACAATTAAATTATTATATTATCTTTCCAAAATAACTAAAAATTAATTAATTTCTAACATGTGATTGGATAATACAAATTGTTGTTGTTCTAATGTAGCTGGCAATACAGAGAGAGTTGATCTTCATGCCATAAGCAAGGGCTGCACCACTATTACTCATTTAGCACTACCCAGGGGGCACGTGTAGCTTGAAGATATGCTATGGACACGAGTAACACTACCCCCCACAACGCTCTACAATTCTATTAGACTGGGATCTATTTTAAAGTGAACTCCGAATCACTACAAACATCCATGGCACCGCCGGGACTCGAACCCGAAACCTGTGGTACAGAGTGCCAGAGAAACAATACAAATAAAATAGCCAATTTCCTTTTTTGACAATAAAATTTTACATTTTTTTTTTACTAAATGAAATTCATTTTAAATTAAATTAGTGTTTCCAAAATAAAACTATATATTTATATAAAGTGTTGAAAAAAATGTTAAAAATTACATATAGAATTACTTATATTCGTTATTATTATCATTTTCAAATAACTCAACAGCATTTAATAGAAATATATTAACTAATAATTTAAAAACATGAATGCCATATTTTAAAAAAATATTTCATTTATCTTTTTACTTCCAAATAAGAAAAAAACTCTGAATGTAGAGTAATGCTAAAAGTAGATTATAAAAAAATTATACGAACAATAATCAACTCCATGGAATAAACGATATTCTTTTAATAAACAAGAACAAATTGTATTCTACAATTTTGGTTATGTTGTTTGTTTGTTTTTTGCACTATCTAACTTAAAAAATAAAATACCTTAGTATAATTTAAAAAAGTAATAAGAAAAATAAGGAAATTTTTCTAAGAAATAAATTCTAAGAAATTTTTCTAATAATAATTAAAAAAATTTCCAAATCAAATTCAATTTTAAAATATACTTTTGAATCAAAACAATTTATTATTTCTTCAATAGTAATCGTTTTAATTATATTATTTCTTTAATTGTTAACCAAAATAAATAATTGATATTATCTTTAACAATAATAAATATATGGATAAAACCCTACACTTCATAACAAAACTAAATATTTTTATTTCTTCTTAAATCTTTCTATGATCATAACCTCAAAAAAATAATTATTTATTATTTGAAATTTATTAACTAATAAATTTCACACTTCTAGATAATAGTAGAACACTATAAATAAAAAAAAGAAACAAATTTGAATTTACAACTTGCAAGCTTTATAAGTATATTAAAAAACAGATAATCAGTTTCACATTGCTGATAAATCTTTCACAACAAATATACTGAAATAAAGTGATAAAATGGTTTGATAAATAAGCAGATGTGCTATTAAATCTACTCATTACAAAATACTGTTAATGACAAGTGTTTCACACACAAGAAGAAAATGAAATATTAAATCAAATTAGTTATTAAATATCATATATAGACAATGTTTGTATAATATAAATGAAAAACTAATTTGAAAAATTGTGCAACTTGTAAGCATAATTTATATTAAACATATAAAAACAAATGCAAATATATAAGTATACATTATCTTACATTTTGTGATATGGATGTTAAAATAAAATTACTAGTCATTAGAAAAGTGTGACAGATATGAATAACAAACATATGTACTGCAATACAGATCAATTTATTGCAATATTTATGGTAAAAGTAAAATTGAATTTAAATTACTGTTTATTTATTTTCCCTCTCTATTAAATGAGAGAGATGAAAATTTCTCACTAAAATTTAACTGGTACCTAGATGAAATATTAACATCAAAATTTTTGTTGCTCTTTTGAAGGCAATCTAAATTGATAGTTTTCAAATATTAGATAGTGTCATACAAGTGGAAAATGGAATTTAACTTATAAAGGTTTGCAAGTATAAAATATAAAATATACAAGATATTGCATTGTTTACAAACATTTGGCAATTAAAATGCTTATGCAAAAAGATGTGAATAATAAACATATGTACCGCAATATAGATCCATTTATTGCAATATTTATGGTAAAATCAAAATAAAATTTAAATTGCAGTTTATTTAGTTTTCCTCTCTGTTAAATGACAGAGATGAAAATTTCTCATTCTGAAATTTGACTGGAACATAGATAAAATATTAGCATCAAAATTTTTGTCGTAAGTAATCTGTGTTGTTCTTTTAAAGTATCTAAATGTATTGTTTTAGAACATTAGATGGTACCATACAACAAGTTGAAAATGGAATTATCTTGTAAAACCTTATAAGTATAAGACATAAAAGATACAAGATATTACATTGTTTACAAACACTTGGCAATTAAAAGGTCTACTTATTGCAAAAAGATGTGAATAATAAACATATGTACTGCATGAAGTGATCATTCATTTGATAGAAGTGTATATGTTTTCAGAAAATAATAAAAAATCACTTACTTCTTTTGCAATTTGATTAAATGCCTGATCTTCGGCCGCATATAATTTGCTGGTGACTCTGCGTCGACCACTGGAAGTAGCCATGAAGACAAATTATAATTGCTATTGTACATCGGATGGTATTATACCTACAACAAAAAAAAACAATATAACATCTATGATTTACAAAATGAACAATGCAGCCAGTTATTTGAACACCAAAAATTGCATATGACAACATCATCATTAAAAAAATTAACTTTTGGGAAGTGATCTCAAACTGTCAAAACACCAGTTGGTTAAAAACATTATTATGCACAATATTTATTTAATTTTGCACGTACTTGATAAACAACAAGTTGATTAGGCGGAGATGAACGATGCTTATGCTACAAGAAAAATTAAAAAAGAAAGCATATCACACTGTTTCTTTTTTAAGACTGCTTTAATAAATCTTTATTAACATAACTTCACACTAGGAGACGGCAGAATAAATTTCATTATAATCGTTAAAAAACATTTCTCAAACATTTTTGTTGCCATTCCGCAATGCACTTCCTACAACCTTTTAAGGTAAGACACTGAGTCCATTTAATAAAAAGAAAAAAATTTCTAGGTCAAAAGTAATTTTCTCGTCTTTTATGCTCACTAATAGAATAATTATTATTAAAATAGAATAAAAACTTAGAATTGTGTTAAGATTTAAATATTTGTTAAAAAAAGAAAACTCAATTCGAATGCTAAACCAAAACTACGTATCTGATTTGTGTGTACACTAAGCAAAAAAAAAAAAGAAAGAAAGAAAAGAAAAGAAAGGAACAGAAGAAAAATATATGCTTAATGGATAAAAAAAATAAATAAAAATAAAATAAAATTATATGAAAGTTCATCAACCCACTGCGATGTTTAGGAGATAACAAAATCGCAATTTAAATGGTTCTCTATGGCCGCAAGGACTTGGTGAAAATACTCGCTTTTTTGGATTTAGGCGTGAATCATGGATCCAGATAAAATAATAACATCGAAATGTCTGAAAATAACATCTAAATTCGGTAATTTAATAATAAATATTATTAAAGTAATTAATTTGCTTCTGAGATAAATGAACCTGCTGTCTTTTAATGTTTTATGTAATCTATTCTTACTTGGCCGCAAACCTTATATCTTCAAAAACAATGGTAGAAAATTGAATTCTTCTCTAGTTTTCATTCTTAAAAGTCAATAATATTATACATTTTTTATCTTTTTCTACAATAAATTAACTGTGATATATATTTGTTTCTGAAAATGATTAAAACGAAACCTGAACGTCATAAGATTTGTCCTTGATCAGGTCGAAATATTTATATTGTTTGTTTATCCTCTTGCAAGAATTGAAAATTTTATAAAACTGTTTTCTAATTTTTGAAATTATTCTTTATGAAAGTCAAATGTTGCGATGAATAATTAAGAAATATTTCGGTTGACACTTCTGATAGTAAATTTTGTAGAATATTCTTTATATCATATAAAACGAGATCTAAATCAGATTTCTGTTGTTTCCTTTTTTAATTGCTTAGCCATAAAATATCTTAACTGTTTAAATTATATATTTTATTAAAAAAATTACTCAATCAAAAAGCAAATTATTTAAAAAAGGCAAGCAGGTTAGTTACGTTGTAAAAGCAAAATTATTCTTTAACAATTTTGTATTTATGTAATCTAATCGAATATAAATTAAGTAAGCACTAAAGATATTTACTTACAAACAATTTTAACTGCAACGGATATTGACATCTTAAATTTTAGAAGAAAACAAATTAATTCGTATACATTACAGAAGTTCCGCATTTATTCGATAACACCAAATAATCTTTTTATAATCTCTTTAAAAAAATCGACGGATGTTGTTCTAATCAGATGTCACTATAGAAAGTATACTAAAAAAATCAAATGTTAAAAAAAATTAAAAAAAATGGGGAAAAGGAAATTTCATTCCAATTTAGAGACAATGTTTGAATTAAATTTTCAGCTACAAAGAGTGAAAAGAAAACAAAAGTTTCATTATACCATCAATGATTTTTCTAATCTTGATACCAGCATGCAATCTGCCCAAGGATACACTCAATTTTATGGCTCACTGTTGAAATAAAACTGTTTCGATGCCACTGATAATTTTTTCTGATGGCCCCCATCAATATTCGGCCATCAGACCATAAAAAGTTCTCCTTCACAAATTTCACATCATAAGTTTGATTTATCTAGGACATATTTTGCAAACACTGCTTCAGAGAAGAAAATTTTCGATAGGGATTGTGACAGATGGACCTTGTATTAGAAGTGTTTTATATTTTTCTTCATATGATTGATAAATGCTTTTCAATTACTTCTCAGTGTTCTCCAAGAAGTTAATGTCGTTTCACCATCACTGGTCAGTGGATTGCATGAGTGGAACAAGTGGTCCGATGATATACAGGATGGTTATAATTAAAGTCCCACTTTCAAAATGCTGTAAAAAAAGGAACCACTCGTCACAATGAGTTCAAATTTGAACTGAAGATATTTGAAGAAGGGGGAAACAGTATGGCACCAAAAAAAGTTCCAAAGTGTATTAATAGATGTCGCTGTAACCGGCATAAAGAAAGTGAATCGAAATGACAACGTATTTGGCATGAGTTGCACATTAAACCAACTGTAGTGTTCGGTGTGCTTGATTGTTTCGGCCTTTTGACGGAAAAAATGGCTTCCAAGTCATTCAATAGTTCTGGCACTGTTAGTGGAAAGCCCATCCACCACGGCAAGGTCATATCACATTGGATGGGGAAAACTGGTGGAACTTGCCATGCCGTCTCCTATTGCCATTGTCGATGCAAAAAAAAAAAAAAAAAAAAAAGGAGGATCGTTATAGTCTGGAACTCGTGGAAGATGCGCCCGTAATCTCCCATTCAAAATGTAAATTCTTTCTTTTTTTAAATGTAAATAAAATATATCTAAAATTATCCTGAAGCAAAATCTTCCTTATCGCAAACGTCTATATTATAATATATTGGCCCCCAAAATTCAATTGAATATTACATTGGAGCCTGTGGTAGAGTCTCCTTATTCCAATCAAATATTATAATAGAGATTTTTTTTTTTTTTTTTTTTTTACCTCTATGAGTTAAACTAGCTAGAGTTGGTATGGAGAATATTATGAAAAAGAAATTGGAAAACATTATAACAACCTTGCAACATTAGCTATCCTGTACATAGACTTTGTATTCAAGACTCTGAAATGCTGTATTGTTTATTTTGTTCTCTCGACTAAACTACTTGAGATTTGTTTTGAAATTACCACTTTGTATTAGATTGTATATATATTTTATTTTGTGTTTTATTCTTTTGTTTTTTCAATAAAGTTTGCTTTCAGTGTGGTCCCGCTGAGGGAGTGAAGCACCGGATTGCCCGACCAGGGCAGGTGCCTGGCGTTTGACCCGGGTTTTCGCCAACATCTTCTTTTGAGTGCTTTCGGGCTTGACGAGTATTCTCTTGCATTACCTCTATATTATTTAAAAACTGTGAGGTGGTAAAAAATATTTTAAAAAGTTGGCAAATGTTGATTTTCCAGTAAAAACAATGTATCCAAAAGGTATATTTATTCTTTAAAAAATTCCTAAAAAAACATTAACAAAAATATGAATCTACAATTTTTTTTCTCGCTTATGATATTATCAACGTTCATACTTTTTTTTTTAGCTATGTTAACAACATTTTAATGTAAAGACCATTAGTCCCATACAACACATCTTGGTACTTTTTTATGGGCTTACAGTAGAGGGTGGAGAGTACAGAATTGTTGGCCAAAACAATTTCCGACTACTGAGATGAATATTTTATACCGATTCCAAACTCTGATTCTTTACCTTAAATTTATCTACTGTGATTCTTACTAATTAATTTCGAAAATTTCACCCAAGCGGGATTGGTATGCCACCAAGTACCCTGGATTGTCCTTGCTGTGCACTTGTCCAAGATTTTCTCAGAATGGAATATAAGGAGCTCAACCTTCAACGCAAATGCGAAGACTTACGCCTATTGCCACTACTCGGCCATCGTTTCTCCCTCTCATACCATGGATTGTATTGGTGCCTCTATGGGGCAGATATTGCATGGGGAAGAGATTACTTTGGATTTATTAATGCGATGGACCTGGTTTAGAGGCCTAAACTATGGGGATAAGCGACAACAACAGCAACAACAGAATTTGTTCAATAAGTTCATTAACTTTTATTGAAACTCATTTCTACAAACAAATAATCTGCACCAACAAAGCATTTGTTTCAACTTTAAAAGGTGTAATATTTGCACAGACTTATAATGTACTCTAAATTTACTTTCAATATATATTTATTTATATATTAGAAAAATAGCAGCACTAATAACAGATACCAGAGTTTTATAGAATGGTTTAGGATAAGCAAAAAGAATTGTACATGTTATTTTCAAAGTTAGAATAGCTGACCAAATGATAAATTTTTATGTAAATTCTCTGTCCTCCTCCTTGAGAAGGTATTTTCTGTCAAGTCTTGATGGCTTGGTTTGGTTTGTCGCTCTACGGTCATCTTGTGCACACTTTGGGCTAAATTGACCGGGACCTACAGTTTAAAGTGGATTCCGAACTACTAACAAACATCCATGTCACCTCCAGAATTCGAACCTGAAGCCTGCGATACCAAAATCCAGAGCTCTAGCCACTTGGCCATCAGGCCGCATCAAATCTTGATGCGGCAGTAGGGTTTCCACAGAAATAAAACTCAATGGTCCAATGATTTTCATGTTGAATTAACTAACTAACTCCCTGGCACTACAGTCCATGTTGGACTATGGCCGTTTGCCTACTGATAGATTTTGAGACATGGTATGTTCTCATTTTACTCGGTAGGGTTGTCAGCCCTACGCCTAACAGCCATATTAGACGGGGACCTGCGATTCTAAGTGGATTCCGAACCAGTACAAACATCCATGACACCGCATGGATTGGAACCCGAAACCTGGGGCACCGAGCGCCGGAGCACTAGTCACTCTGCCATTAGGCCCCCATGTTGAATTATTTCTCGCATTTTGGTGATCGCCAGCTCACGTAAATTCGTGCTTGGTGAACTTATGTCTCGATTTGGAGAGCCCTCAGAATTTTGAAAAAAATAAATAAAAAAATAAAAAAATGAATAAAAAGAAAAAAGAAAATTTTTTTTCTAAAAGAGTTGGGAATCGGATTCCAATATCGACTTCTGATTCCGACTTCTCCCAAAATGATCAATTTCCTGACACCTTGCTTCGAGACTCCAATTCCTCGCCTCTAGCTTACAGCAATACGAAGTTGCGCTCTACTGGTAGTCCGACGAAAATTGCTCAATTCGAATTCTCGTAAGTCGGTATACAACTTTGAATGCAAATACATAAAATTGTCTTTAATTGGGATCAAGGAAGAAAGAAAAAAAAAAAACTTGTTAAAAGATATTTGATAAAATTACAGTTATTTATGAAGCCTATCTTCTACAATTTTCCATTTCTAAAAATTTTAACCATCTTAAATGTTCCACAGATAGGGTCCTGATGGCCGAGTGGCTGGCGCTCGGTACCTTAGGTATCGGGTTCAAATCCCGGCGTTGCCATGGGTGTTTGTTGTGGTTCGGCATCCACTTTAAACCGTAGGTTCCGGTCCTATTAGGATCGTTGAGCGTTGCGGGGACATTGCGCAAAGTGAGTAATGTTGGTGCAGCCCTTATGGCATTAAAAGATCACGGTCTATTTACCAGCTACATTAGAAAAAAAAATATTCCACAGATATACCGAAGGCATACCATTTTCCTCACAAAGTTCTAAAATTTTCATTTTTACCAGGCATAGGGGAGTCGGAGTCGGTGATGGAGCATTTTTGAAGGAGTCGGGAATCGGTTTAAAAATCTGAACTGCTGATTATTTTATATAAATAACTTTTATTTTCCCAAAATTCTTGTAAATGATAAAATTAAATGTTAAAGAGTCAATTCTATTGTATCTTTCAGTAATACAACCATTTGCAAAGACAATGACTGCTTTTATAGCATATCAAGTAAGTGTTGAGAGACTTTCCTCAGCACTGAAGCTTATAAAAGACGTATTTAAAGTATTGCAAAAATAATACAGGGTGATTATAATTAAAGTCCCACTTTCAAAATGCTGTAAAAAAGAGAACCACTCTTCACAATGAGTTCAAATTTGAACTGAAAATACTTGAAGAAGCGGCATCAAATAAAAGTTCCACCGATTTATTCCATCCTATTCGCTATGACCTTGCCGTGGTGGATGGGTTTTCCACTAGCAATGTCTCAACTGTTGAAGGACTTGGAAATCATTTCTTCCGTCAAAAGACAGAAACAATCAAACACATCGAACACTACAGTGGGTTTAATGTGCAACTCAGGCCAAATACGTTGCCATTTCGATTCATAATATCACTGGTAGCCGAATTCTTTTTCTTTATGCCACTTACAGTGCCATCTATTAATACACTTTGGAACTTTTTTTAATTCATTACCCTTTCTCCCTTCCTCAAGTATATTCAGTTCATATATGAACCCATTGTGGCGAGTGGTTCTTTTTTTTATAGAAATTTGAATGTGGGGCTTTAATTATAATCCCCCTGTATATTTGTTATTATAACGTAAAATATCCTTTTGCCTACTCTTAAATTATTCTATAATACGTACGTACTTGCTAATTTAGTGTTATTATTTTTAAAAGACAGATAAGTAAACTTAAGGTGCAGGTGGGGCCAGATGGTCAATTGACCAGGGCTCGGTGTCACAGATTTCGGATTCGAGTCCCGACAGTGCCATGAATGCTTGTAGTGGTTCGGAATCCACTTCAAACCATAGGTCTCAGTCTAATATGACTGTTCGTAAACTGACAACCCCCACCCCGTAAAAATAAAACATCTGTTTCGAAATCTACCAGTAGGAAGACAGTCTTGGCCACTATGGGGTTGTCGTGCCATTGATGATGATGACAAGGGTGCAAGATACTGCACATAATTTGATGTTATTAAAGCACTTTGTTAACTGTTTGCTAGAGAACAGAAATGAAAGTTATAAAAAAAGAAATGAAAAGTTAAATGAAAGTTATTGAATTCAGTTCACAAATTTTCCGAAACCCAATAGTAAAGATTATTTTTTTCTTCATTGCAGCAGCAGCTCCATGTTGGGCCAAGGCTGGCTGTCTACTAGCAAATTTCGAGACAAGAAATATTGTCTTTTTACGAGGTAGGGTCGTCACTTCTACGCCCAACAGTCATATTAGACCGAGACCTACGGTTTAAAGTGGATTCCGAATCACTACAAACACCCATGGCACAGTCGGGACTCGGCCCCGAAACTTGTGGCATCGAGCGCTAGTCACTCGGCCATCAGAACCCAGTAAAGATTATACTATATAAAATTACAATAAAGTTGGGAGTCAGCATACAAAATTAGACGTAATTTTTATTTTATTTTTTTATTTTAAAGATTTAATTACTTTAAATGCCCGACTCGTGGCTCAGTGGCAACGTGCCCCGCTAATGAACATTAGGGCTGAGATTCCATCATCTGGCAGAATTGTTGTAGACACTGGCTCAAAAAACTAGGAGATTCGATGGCGTTTGGGATGTTTACCATCGTGCCTCGTGAGTCGGACTATCTGGTGGGAGTTTTCCGGTTTCTCTCCCATAAGATACACAAATACAGGGTTGTTCCGCCTAAAAGTCCTCCCGGAAGGCACTGCAATCCATCTTCAGTGACACGGAGCAGAAGTCAGTCTAAGAGTCAGGAGTCGGAAATTTTTTGGCTGTTCCCCAGGACTGTTTTAATTACAAAGGAAAAAAAAAATACTGAAAATAAAGAAAATAAAAATTTCGTTTGTAGATTTTCAGCAATCTTTACACACTAGAATAGATGCAATTTACCGTCCAAATTTTAAAAACAAATCAGAAGGTGATTAATAAAAAAATTTATTCGTGAAAAAGGAGAAATAAATAGAGCAATGGCTGAGAATTATGAAAATAAACTGCGAAAACATTAACTATGAGTTAAAATTTCTTTTAAGGGATCCTGAACTTGCAGGATAAATAAATGAATTGAATCATAAGGTGATTTCTGCAGTGACAATAGAGAGTTTTTGCATACCGTATGTTGGACGTCCGTTAGCTTTTTCTCCCTAGCGCGCATGCTCATAGGAAACATTATTACAGATACGCATACGCAATTTCCTGTGAGCATGCGCGCTAGGGAGAAAAAGCTAACGGACGTCCAACATACGGTGTGCAAAAACTCTCTATTATTTTGATTTGAAACGCCAAAATAAATCGTGAAGAAAATAAAAAAATAATAGTAATGGAAAAAAAATTAATTATAATAATAATTAAAAAAATAAATAATAAATAAAATAAAAATTGTAAACGAATAAAAATTGAATTATAATAATAAATAAAAATAAGTAATTAAAAAAATAAATAAAAAATATAAAAAATTGTAAAGGAAAAAAAAACCTGAATAATAATAATAATAAATAGATAAAATTAATTTAAAAAATGAATAAAAAATAAAATAAAAATAATAATAATAATAATAATAAATAAAAAATGAATTAAAAAATGAATAAACAAATATAAAAAAATTGTAATGGAAAAAAATTGAATAATAATAATAATAAATAAAAACTTGATTAAAAATAAAAATTGTAAGAAAAAAAAATTGAATACTAATAATAATAAATAAATAAAATTAATTTAAAAAATGAATAAAAAATAAAAATAAATAATAATAATAATAATAATAAATAAAAAATAAATTAAAAAATGAATAAACAAATATAAAAAAAATTGTAATGGAAAAAAATTGAATAATAATAATAATAAATAAAAAATTGATTAAAAATAAAAATTGTAAGAAAAAAAAATTGAATAGTAATAATAATAAATAAATAAAATTAATTTAAAAATGAATAAAAAATAAAATAAATAATAATAATAATAATAAAATAAAAAAAATGAATTAAAAAATGAATAAACAAATATAAAAAAATTGTAATGGAAAAAAATTGAATAATAATAATAAATAAAAAATTGATTAAAAATAAAAATTGTAAGGAAAAAAAATTGAATAGTAATAATAATAAATAAATAAAATTAATTTAAAAAAATGAATAAAAATAAAAAAAAAATAATAATAATAATAAAAAAAAATAATAACAAATATAAAAAAATAAATGGAAAAAAATTGAATAAAAAAAATAAAAAAAAAATTAAAAACGGAAAAAAAGGAAAAAAAAATAATAATAATAAATAAAAATAAAAATTGAAAAATAAAAATTGTAAGGAAAAAAAAATTGAATAGTAATAATAATAAATAAAAAATTGATTAAAAATAAAAATTGTAAGGAAAAAAAATGAGTAATAATAATAACAACTTAAAAATAATTAATTAAAAAATAAAAAAAAATGTAAAGGAAAAAAATTGAATAATAATAATAATAAATAAATAAAATTAATTAAAAAAAATAAATTATAAATAAAAAAATTTTTACAGAAAATGAAAATCTAGAAAACGACAATTTGAACAACATTAATGCCCAAATTAAAATAGGAAAGTTAAATGCAGAAATCAGTAATAAAAGGTCAATAATAAGTTAATTTGGTAATAAAAGGTTTCTATCAATAAAAAAAAACCGTTATGTAACTTTTAATTTAAAAACACGATAAAACTATAAATATTTTTAAGAAAATATTTAGAATCAGGATAAATTTATATTTATATTTCAAAAAAATATTAAATTTCAAATATAAAAGTAAAAAAAGAAAATTTTAAATAAAAGAAATATTTATATTATGCTTTACTATCTAGAAATATTTTAAGTTGATAAAACTATAAATATTTTTTAAAAAATTGTAAAAAATTAACAAAAAATACAATTAATTTAATGTTTCATACATTTGATAATCACTTTAAATTCATTTCATGAAAAATTATAATTAAATTAAAAAATTTTAATAAATTATTATTAAAATTTTAAATATAAATAACTTTATTAATTTTAATTTAAAAGTTTAAATACTAATTTATTAATTTAAATAAATAAATTAGTATTTTTTTATCGTTTTAATATTTAATTTTTTATCGTTTTAGCCTTTTATATTTTATCGTTTATTTTACAATCTGTAATCGATTTTAAAATTTTAAAATAATTAATATCGATGCGTATCTTAATAATGTTTCTTATGAGCATGCGCGCTAGAAAAACTAACGGAGATCCTTACGGGCCTATTATCGATATTTAGCGATTAACACTAGCTCCTTCACTGTAAAATGTTGACACATAGCGGTGGTTCTTAGCACCCCTTTGGGTTAATAAGAAAAATAGATAATTAAATGCCCTTTTTTTAAAAAAAAGATTTATTTATTTAATAAAATGAAAAAATTAAAAATAACAAAAATTTCAAATGTATAGATGTTAATGAAATCAGTTGCATGTAAAAAAAAAAAAAAAAAAATAATAATAATAATAAAAATAAAAATAAAACAGAAGCGAACTTATTTCATCTAGGCAGTTGAAAGGAATTAATTTAAAATATTTAGAACAGTACGAGGTCTTTTGCTAATATTTAAACTTAACAGCAACTTCATCTATAATTTTCTATTTATATTTTAGTTTTATTAATTTTCTACTAAATGGCAAATCTTAAGAGTCAGACGATAAAAGAAAAGTATAAATAATAAGTTCAAAAATTCATTAAATTAAAAATTATGCTTGTTATGGAATTATGGTATATATTAATTCATTTCATGAAAAATAATAAATAAACTAAAAATTTTTTTATACATTATTATTAAAATTTTAAATATAAATAAATTTATTAATTTTAATTTAAAATTTTAAATACTAATTTGTTAATTTAAATAAATAAATTAGTATTTTTTTATTGTTTTAGTATTTAATTTTTTATCGTTTTAACATTTTATATTTTATCGTTTATTTTATAATCTGCTATGGATTGTAAAATAATTAATATCGATATTTAAACTTAAAAACAGCTCCATCTAGAATTTTTTATTTATATTTATATTTATTATTTTACTACAAAATGGCAATTATTAGAGTTAGACGATAAAAGAAAAGTATAAATAATAAGTTCTAAAATTTGTTAAATTAAAAATTGAGATGTTAGCAATATTAAATGTAAGCTACATTTAACAGAAAAAAAAATATATTTTTTTAATAATTATAATGTTTAATATTATCGTTAATAGTCATTTAGAGAACTTAACAGTTCAGTGAGTGAATTAAATATTAATTTAAGAATTATTTAATTAATTTTTATGAAAAGGGGCCTGTTAGTTAGTTTTTGTTCTGCTGCTTTTAATTGAAAAAAAAAAAAAAAAGAAAAACGAACGAATTAAAAATAACGATCGGTAGTGTTGCCAAATAAACAAACAAAAAAAATACCAAATTCTTTTGGCACTGAGAAGAACCTTTTTTAATTAAGAAAATTTACTTAAGCATATTTCATTAAGGGCATCTGCAATTGTTTTTTAATTTCAATTAGTTTTATCTGTACCGAATTTTTAAATCTAACTTTAAAATTTTTGTTTCATTTTTTTCTTTTAAAAATTTAATTCCTTTAAATTCCTGACTCGTGGCTTAGTGGAAATGTGCACCGCTTGTGGGAATAAAGGGTAGGTTCAATCTATTGCCGGCTTTGTTGTAGACACCATTTCAAAAAATGAGGAGATTCGATGATGTTTGAGATGTCCAGCATCTTACCTCGGGAGTCGGACTACCTGGTGGGAACTTTCCGGGTTTTCTCCCATACTATACGCAAATGCGGGGAAGTTCCCCTTGAAAGTCCTTTTCGGAAGGCAATGTTCTCCTTCAGCGAAACGGAGCAAAAGTCGAACTTCTACCTACGGGCGATCCATCACAACAGAAGCTGCCCCTCCCCTTTCCCTCCTTCCATGAGACCACACGAGTTCTTGGACTTGGTCTAGATCAGGGGCGGCCAACCCAAGGGCCACTTTGGAAATGCGTCCTACTTCCGCGGGCCACACATAAAATGATATATCCCCATGTTAGATTTAGACCCACTATAGACATTTTTTGGAGTATAGATATATATATAGTATAGTACAAATATAGTTTTAACTTGGAGTGAAAAATTTAAACATGATAAGTTATTATTATTGTGTTTACTATTATTCTTACATGTAAACATAATATAACAATAATGATACTAAACGCACATTAGAGAGTTTTTGCATACCGTACGTTAGTTACCGCAGGACGTCCGTTAGCTTTTTCTCCCTAGCGCACATGCTCAGTTTCCTAAGAGCATGCGAGCTAGGGAGAAAAAGCTAACGGACATCCTACGGTAACTAACGTACGGTATGCAAAAACTCTCTATTGTAAAGAAATATGTAGCACTAAAATTAAAAAATATATTAATGTAAACGAAATAAAAAAAATGAAATCATCACTTAGCTTTTGCAAATCGATCTCCATTTGGGTATTTGCACATCGGAATGGGGGTTGCGTTCGTTATGTTTCAGCGTGTTCGTGTTTAGTCAATTTCATTTTAGAAAAAAAAAAAAAAGCTTCGCAGGTGTAAGTTGAACCCAAAGAGCTAACCACTTCAACTCAGAGTCTGGTTTACTCTGCTATCAACAATCAGTTCTGTGTATCTAGGGATGGTCACTACGTCACTGGGGTCCCTTAAAGTTAAGCATAGAACCTGTTATATTAGATTTTCCAAGATGCGCGCGCATCACGAGTTCGCAGAATATAGTTGAATTATTCTGCGAAGTCATACATAAAACATGCAATATCTGTCATATATTAGCAAGAATATTATTTTAAAAACAAAGTTAATTTTTTTCTCATGTAGTAATTTGGACAGTAAATTTTTCAATAAATGGATGCACACAAAATGTATTTTTGTAATACATTGGTTTTTCACTACTTTGGAAACAGAAGAAAAAATCCAAATCTTGATATGCCATTAACAGTAATCACATTGAAACATAGTACACATAGTAAAAAAAATATGCACTTTGTTGCTTTTATAATGAATTTTTCATGATGCAAAAAAATACTCCATGTACTTTTGAAATAGTCTAATCTCTATTTGGACTTGAAATACTTCTTGGTCAAGACAAGTGTGTTCGGAAACTAAGCTAGATGAATGGGTTTGGCGAACATTAAGCATCTTCCCTTCCATACTGATTGTCTTGGCACACTTCCAGGAAGGAGCCTTTCTTCTAGAAATAGATTTAATCGACGCGAAATCTTCAGAAATCCACGTTCCACCTGGGTGTTAACGGTGACATTGGATTCAGGAGATCGTCTTAAGGATGTTGTAAAGGGTCGATAATGAAATGCCCATGGGATGGAAGGTACTAAATGTCTTTTTCTCATGATGTAATGGGCATTTGTTTATTTAGAACAGGGGTGGCCAACCCACGGCCCGCCTTGAATATTTCACAAAATATATATATTTTACAAAGCCAAAGTAGTGAAAACCAATGTATTAAAGAAATGCATTATGTGTGCATCCATACATTCAAAAATGAACTGCCGAAATGATGAGAAAAAATGAACTTTGATTTTAAAATAATAATTCTGCGAACTCATGATGCGCGCACATCTTCGAACATCTAATATAGCATGTTCTATGTTTCACTTAAAGTGACCTCAGTGACGCAGTGACCATCCCTAGATACACACAGATGATTGTTGATAGCAGAGAAAACCATGCTCTTAGCTCAAGTTGTTAACGCTTTTGGTGCAAGTTACACCTGCGAATAGTTTTTTGAAAATGAAATTGTCTCAACACAAAACACGCTCAAACATAACGGACACTAACCTGCAACACCCATTACGATGCGCAGATATCCAAATTGAGATCGATTTGCAAAAGCTGAGGGAAAGAGCGGAGAAACAAATATCGCTCTAGTAAAATAAATATTTCTTACTGATTTCATTTTTATTTATTTCTTTTATATTTATAGCCACCCCTGATTTAGAATATAGCTTATGAACCGCTGGTCGACTGATAATTTTATTACTGTAACACCATTGTGGTACACTGAAGTGACAAAAGTCATGGGATAGCAATATGCAAATTTTCAAGCATCGCGTAGAACAGGTATAAATGCGCAACAGAACTTTCATTTCTGTTCAAGTTATTCATGTGAAGAGGTTTTGACGTGATAATGACCGCACGACGGGAATTAGACTTTGAACGCGGAATGTTAGTTAAGCTAGACGCATGGGTCATGCCATTTCGGAAATCGTTAGGGAATTCAACATTCCCAGATCCACTGTGTCAAGGTATGCCGAGTATGAAATTTCAGGCATAACATCCCACCATGGACAGCGCAGTGGTCGACCGCCTGCACTTAACGACCGGACCGGCGACGTCTGCAAAGTCGTAAATTCTAACAGACAAGCAACACTGCGTCAAATAACCGCAGAAATCAATGTGGGACGTACAAAGGACTTGTCTGTTAGAACTGTGTGGAGAAATTTGGCTTTCTTGGGCTATTCCAGCAAAGACCGACTCGAGTGCCTTTACTGACAGAGCGACATCGCTTGCAGCGACTCTCGTGGGCACGTGAGCATATCGGTTGTTCCCTAGATGAATGGAAAACCGTGGCCTGGTCCGATGAGTCACGATTTCAGTTGGTAAGAGCTGATGGTAGGGTTCGAGTGTGGCGCAGACCCCACGAAGCCATGGACCCAAACTGTCAGCAAGGCACTGTTCAAGCTGGTGGTGGTGGCTGGTGGTGGTGCTGGCTCCGTAATGGTGTGGGCTGTTTTTTCATGGCATGGACTTGGTCCTCTGGTGCGGCTGGACCGGAAATGCTTATGTTCAGCTACTTGGAGATCGCTTGCAGCCATTCATGGACTTCATGTACCCAAACAACGATGGGATTTTTATGGATGACAATGCGCCATGTCACCGGGCCACAACTGTTCGCGAGTGGTTTGAAGAACATTCTGGACAATTCCAACGAATGATCTGGCCACCTAGATCACCCGACATGAAACCCATCGAGCATTTATGGGACATCATCGAGAGGTCTGTTCGTGCCCAAAATCCTGCACCATCAACGCTTTCACAATTATGGACGTCTATCGAGACAGCATGGCTCAATATTCCTGCAGAAGACTTCAACGACTTGTTGAGTCCATGCCACGTCGAGTTGCTGAACTTCGCCAGGCGAAGGAGGGCCGACACGATATTAAGGTATCCATGACTTTTGTCACTTATCAAGACAGTTTGCTCGGGGGAAGAGGACTTTTTCCATTTGTTGTTAGCTACGGGGGAAAACACTGAAAATTCACCACGCATTCCAATAGTCGACTGAGTCTACAGATTTTACAAATTGCTTTGTAATGCACGCCACTTGTGGGAATTAATCACACTATCATTTGTCCCCGAATAGAAATTTTTTAAAAAATTGTTCTTCAACATGGGTGGACGCTGTGGAACGGGTTCAACAATAGCTGAATAGGCGGTTTGGTTTGTCACTGTATGGTCATTTTTTGCACACTTTAGGGCAATTAGACTTCGTCCTGCAGCTTAACGTGGATACCGCTACAAGCAACCATGGCACCGCCGGGATTCGAATCTGAATCCTGTGGTACCAAAGGCTATAGCGCTAGCCAATTGACTACCAGGCCGTCTAGGCGATGAGGAGAAGACATTTAAGAGTAATCATCACGCTTCTGCGTGTCATATGAGAATCAATCAGGAGAACTCCCCAAACATGGTGGCTGTTGATACGTTTCATAAAGTAGCAGCTGCAATACACGCCATTAGGGGCTTGGAAACTGAGTCCTTCTGCAAGCTAACTGCGCAGTTACGGGAGTAGGTATTTTATGTATGTATATTTCCCCGTATGGTATATCGATATGTAAGTGTGTATAAATGTCTGTATGTACTACTATGTCCAAAAAGTAAGACCAATTTTCACTTTAAATTTCCCGGGCATTGAGTATTTTAATTTTTTTTCTTTTTTAGGTTGTCGGCACTGTCCTTGACATCTGTGCGAAATTTCACGTCGAAACATTCATTAGTGCTTGAGTTACACTTGGCTTTGTGAGACGCTAAAACTGATTCCGCCGATTTTTGAAACGTCTGAATTCAATGAACAAAGAACTTGCATTCAATTTTATTTGCGGAAGTGTATAGAATGTTGCAGAAGGCATTCGGTGAGCATTCCTATATCGGAATGAAATGTTTAGAAGTGGTATAAGCAGTTCAAAGAAGGCAGTGAACGCGTTGAAGACGAAGAGCCGTGTGGTCGACCATCTACCTCAACCGACGAAGCTCACGCCCAAAAAATTAAAGATTGGGTGCCTGCAAACGGTCGATTTATAATAAGAGACCTTGCTGATGATGTTGGAATTTCAAAATTCCATTTTAAAAGAGGTTTTGGGCCTCTCAAACGCATTAAATCTCGATGGGTACCGACAACACAGAATGCGCCAGTCACATTGCATTGATTCTTCGTGACATTTTCTCCAAAAGTGAAACCCATATCGTTCCACAACCCCCGTATTCCCACGTGCGACTTCTGGCTATTCCCTAAACTGAAACGACCACTCCGGGGACATCGGTTTGAGTCGATTGAAGAAATTCAACGTGAATCGCCGCTCGCTTTGAAGGTCATCCCGGCCGATGAATTTTCAGCATGCGTTGAGGATTGGGAAAAAAGTTGGCATGAGTGCATTGTGTCCGGAGGGGATTACTGTGAAGGCGATGAAATAAATTTGGAAGCATAAATAAAGAGTTTTTGAAAAAAATAAAAATTGGTGGCACAGTACTTTTGGGGCACAGTAGTATATCTATGTCTATGTGAATATTTGTCTCTATTGTTTTTTATTCCACCTGTTATACTATGTATATATATATATATTGTTATGAAAACAGTTTTGGTATACGGTTCGTCAAAGAACAGTCGCGAATCGCCTATCTTAGCTGTGTATACGGAATCGTATACGAATTTTTTGGGGGGCCAAAATTACGCCTGCTGTCTACTATACAGAGCTGTGGATAATCGGCAGTAATAATAATAAATTTGTTTCTCTTTTTCTTCTTTGTAAATGATTCGTAAATCGTAACTTGTGCCTACTTTTAAGAACATAAAACTTCAACGAGGAACAATATTTTGTTCAGCGTGCAGATTCTAAACATCCGAGCACGTGTTGGCGAAAGCGCCAAGGCGATATGACGTCACTGGGCGAGATTGAGGACCTTTTTTAATGAAGTTGATGGCCAAATTCATTGAGGTTTTTTGACACCGACAGCAGTTGACGAAATTGCTACGGCAACTTAGATTACTCGGAAGAAGCTTTTTTTTTGTTTCTCTTTTTGTGGTATATTTTTCAATTGGGTGCTATAAAATGAGGATTTCGTTTCCGTTAAAAGGAAGGGCATGATTTTTTTAAAGGAAAAAACGTCTTTTGGTTAGATTTTGTACGGAAAGCTGCTGGGACATTTGATCTCTAGAATTATTAGAACTTTATCGAATACTCAGCATTTGACCAAGTGTCATTCATTACATTAGATATGTAGCAAATTCAGCTTTATACAGGTTGCATCCCAAAATTGGTGCTACAATGCATTTACACCATGTTTCTATAATTTTGAACGAATATTAAAAAAAATGTCATCTATCCGGAAGGGGTGTTCAAACCTTCTTCTCATCTAGCCCAACACAAACACATTCCGAATTACAGTTTTATTTTGTCTATTCTTGATAGACACTAGCCCACAAAGAAGTAAACAACAACATTCTATCACAGCATTTGTAAATTTTTTTAAACATTACATCGATAAGATACTCGATTCTTCAAGTGAAGAATAACTTCTTCACTTTCGGTTGTGCTGTTTTTCCAACATTATATCAATAAGATACTCGATTCTTCAAGTGAAGAACAACTTCTTCACTTTCATTTATGCTGGTATAGTTCAACCACTGTTTGTGTGGGAAATTGGCAATCGCCCAAGTCGGACCGATTCAGCGGAGAAGCTATATATATTTTTTTATTTTGGGAGAGATTTTAATTAAAATAATTCTTTTTTAAATTTTTAATAACTAAAATTTTAAACTGCATAATAAAAATTAAATGAAAAAAACTTCACATTAATTAACTTTTTTCTTACAAAATTGTTTTGCCCCGCGAATGACAGACTAGACCTAATAAGTAATCGATTCGTTCATTTCCGCTTTTAAACCGAATGTTCACCTTTCCACGCAATCGGTGGTCAACCTGTAATGAAGCGATTCTTGAACCGCAGATGAAAAGTTATTACGTTGAAAGCAACCAAACAAAATACTTTTTATCAAAAGCTACTATGTTCATTATACATTGCGGATAATACGACAATTGACCCCAGTTCGATTTCCAGTGCTGGCGTGCATTTCACAAATGGTTTTGAAAATGAATTGGTTATTTGAGATTGTGATAGAATGTCTTATATCGACTTGAATTGGTTGTCACGCCACTTTCTTTTTTAAATAATTTCTCCAGGATATTTTAATATCACAAATTTTGTGCCACATCTTCCATACGACACGCAAATGCGGCACAACTTCTGTTGGTAATCCTTATAATAGGGTTATATGATCTTATTCATTATATGCTTTAACAAATCTAAATTTAAAAAATGGTCTAATAGCGAATGTCCTATTACTCGACAACAAATAAGGTTAACACCAAAGCAGTGTGTTAACGTTATTCGCTAAAAGTTGACTTATAAGTTGCACTATATATTAAGTGTTGCACCATAGATCTTGAGTTAAGTGCTTTGTGTTTAGATAGCGCATCTCAAATTCAAAGATTGTCCCACAAACCACAAAGAAGCCAAACGTAACAAACAAAAAAATCTTCCATGTATTTGGAGTTGCTTTTATACTAATAAAGTAGAAAATAAATCCAAAGTTTTAATAGAAGTAATGCATTGCAAAATTTGCAAAAATAAATTAAAAAATTACTGTACAGAGAGTGTTTTAACGTCAGATTTACAAGCTTTTAGGGAACATAGGCTACTTGCCACATATATAATACACATAGACAACTCGAAATCATATAGAGGGTGATACAGGGTTAGAAATGATTTCCAGAAACAGAAAATTTTAAGAATGGAAGAACATGTTTTAAATGAAGGTGATTTTTAATCAATGTTCATTAACAGTGCGCAGTAGATCTACCTCCCCGTGGTGCACCTGGTAACACTATTCAGTGGCTAAAAGATCTGCAACTTGGCATTATTGTTAGATTAATGAACTCTGTTTCAGCATGTTTTGTTGTATTCTCTGTTCTTTTTTTATTTTTTGTTCTTCTTTTTTTTTTTTTGCTGTAACTGTTCATAATCTGCCATTGGAAATAAAAAAAATAAAAATTAAAAAAAAGTATTCATTAACAAAAAAAACATAACACGAATTTATAAAAGACACTTCAAGAAAACTGTTAGATTTAACACATTATCCTGCATAAACCAATTATAATTCGACTACTGATTGTGTATAAAGTTTAAACATCTATTTTAAAGGTTTAAAAGGACGAATCGATTACTTGTTAAGGGGCTAGTCAAATATACGTGACGCAAAACAGTCTTGAAAGAATATTAATTTCTTGGGGAATATAATGAAATAAAATAGAAGTTCAAAAATTCAAATTCAGTTAGTAGAATAAAATTTGCATGAAAAAAATTCACTCTCTACTGTGTCCAAAAAGTAAGACCAATTTTTCATTTAAAATTCCCTGGCATTATGGTATTTCAATTTTTATTTCTTTTTTAGGTTGTTGGCTCTGTCCTCGACATCTGTGTGAAATTTAACGTCAAAAAATTAATACTTTAAAAAAACTAAAAAACACGCTTTTAGAGTTAATCAAACTAAAAAGTAAAAAATAATTGTTAACATAAGAATAAAATGACTGACGAGAAAAGGAATGTCACTGTTCTAAAAGCGTGGGGTGCTTTGTATGACATTTTAAAACTAACTCTGCATTTCGGAATGAAACTAGTGAAAAATTCTAACGATTGATATCGAGCACCCCACTCTTTTAGAACAGTGACATTCATTTTCTTGTCAGTCATTTTATTCTTATGTTAACAATTATTTTCTACTTTTTAGTTTGATTAACTCTAAAAGCGTGTTTTTTAGTTTTTTTAAACTATTCATTTATTTTTTACTTTTTAGTTTGATTAACTCTAAAAGCGTAGTTTTAAACAATATTTAACTGAGGTCCGGTACGGAGGAGTGGAACTATAGTTCTTACAATAATGTAATTTTGAGTAAAACAAAGGCTAAATGCGAATAGTCAGTTGTGCCACTGTCCCACGTTGGTTTGAATGTCTTTACTGAATACTTTCATTCTACATGGGTTAAATTGCTCTTCATAAGTTAAAATAAAATCTCTAATCCTGGCGATCCTAATCAGGATGAGATAATAAACTTATCAAATTATTTTAGTGTCGTCGGTCCTTGATAAGTCTACAACGTTTAAATTAAATCGGATCTCTTAAAGTAGGGCTAAATCGAGACCAACGAGTCAGTTACAAACAAACAAACATACAGATGAGACTAATATAATAGCGTATTAAAAAGAATCAACTGTTTTCTTTCTGAAAGATGCCTGTAAATGTTTCTTTACAGCTTAAATAGTGTATATGAGGAGAACCAGATCTCCAGGGGAAAAAGTCAGTTACATACATACAAACATACAGGTGAAGCTAATAAAAGCGTATTAATATTCATTCGTGTTTGAGTGATGCTTAGCTTTGTGAGACTCTAAAACTGATTCTGCGATTTTCGAAATGTCTGAATTAATTGAACAAGAACTTGCGTTAAATTTTGTTTGCTTTAGTGTATCCTGAGTAAAAGTTGTTGAGAGGTGATATGTCTGGTGATCGACCTGGCCAATTCCCTGAACGATCACTCCCGATCGCCTATTGGCTAAATGGGACGCTTCTAAGCAATTGCGATACTTATAGTTAAAATGTGTGAGGGCATGCCAATAATTTATGGCCGGAGTTCGCAGTAACGGGATATGTTCCTCGTTGGCTCATTTATTACACTCGAATAGTACATGTCGGATGCATATTGGCTATATAATTACTTATTCTATTACCGCTGTGTCAGTGTGCGAAATCAAGAGTTTTTTCGAAAATATTCGGAATTTTAGCTGCCATGCAACGCCATCTACCGAGCCTGAAAAAACTTATATTGGATAAAATATTCCTTTCAATTGCTGCACTTGTTGTTATAATAATGAATGTGAAGAAACATTTCTAAAATTGACTTTTTTCTTTCTAACTTTTCTTTCTTAAATACTTAACTATATGCTGCAAGTATAAAAAAGATACATCTAAGTATTCAAATCTCTGCAATTACGATTCGAAATATAATGAGGAAGCCTGAATAGCCTGAATGGCCGAGTGTCTATCACACGGTGCCACAGATTTCAGGTTCGAGTCCCGGCAGTGCCATGGATGTTTGTACTGGCTCGGAATCCCCTTTAAGCCGTAGGTCCCGGTCTAACACGATCGTAGAGCGTTGCGGGGTTAGTGTTACTCCGCATCCGTAGCTTATCTTCAAGCTCCTGGGTAGTACTAAGTGATTAACGTCGGTGCAGTGCTTACCTTAAAGCATCCAAGACAACTGTCTAAGTGTTTGCCAGCTGCATTAGAACAAAAAAAAAAAAACCACGATTCGAAGTATCAAAAATGGAACTACTAAATATTCTCAAAATTTTTGTTTCGAAATATTTCGCTCCATTTCGTAATCTCCGGTTGAAAGAAATCTTTGTACTCATTGTGTGGCTGCTATTTTTCCGGAGCCAAACGATAAAAAGAGCAAACGATTTTCAAGAAAGGCGCCAGAGTAAAGCGGTTCAACGAACCGTGTTCTTTTTTGCTCCTCCTCTTAGAATATTTCCCCCGGAAATATCCTCAGTGTTCGATATTTTCAGTTTCTAAATATGTTTCCTTTGAAGTTTCAACGCAAAAAGGAAATAAAGTTGGTGAAATGTAATTTAAGACGGGGAAAAAACCCCTTGAAATTATTAAAGTGGAATATTTTGTTCATTGTAGGGAAAATACCAATGACCTAAAATAAAATTTAAAAAGAGAAGAAATATTTGCAATAATTCTTAATATTACCCTTTATCTTTTCAAAAAGATAAATAAATAAAAATCAGGGAAGTATACCTAAGAATGTTTACTTTATCTTGGGCAAACAATTATTTATTTATTATTAGATTTTATGACACCAAATGAAAATTAACTTTTATAAACACTACTTGTCTTTAAATGCGCATCAGTTATCGTTCAAAACTGAAAAAAAGAAAACTGATTAAATAAAAAAAAAAAAAAAAAAACTATAGACTTCCAAGCGATTTTATAGAAAAGCACGTAAAAGAAATTTAAAACAACTGTTCATCAGTTATCGTTCAAAACTGAAAAAAAAAAAAGAAAATAAAAAATTAAAAAATAAAAAAATTTAAAAACTATAGAAAACAAATTTTAAAAAAAAAAAAAAATATTTAAACATTTTTAAAAAAGCACGTAAAAAAACCTAAAAACTATAATTCAAAACGATTTTGTAAAAAAGCACGTAAAAGAAATTTAAAAAACTATAGAATTACAAACGATTTTTATAAAACAGCACGTAAAAGAAATAAAAAAAACTGGGGATTTACAAACGATTTTATAAAGCAGTACGTAAAAGATATTTGAGGGGGAAGGGGCAACGGGCGTACCGGTTACGGAGTTCCTAGGTGGTTTAAAACCACAATATCTCCACATCTTAATTTAGTTAAAACATTAGGACAAAATGAAGTAAAGATATTTGAAAAACTATAGAATTACAAGTGATTTTATAAAAAAAAGAGCACGTAAAAGAAATTAAAAAGAAAAAGAAACTGCGTACTTCCAAACGATTTTATAAAAAAAAGCACGTAAAAGAAATAAAAAAAAAAAAAAAAAAAAAAACTATAGGCTTCCAAACGATTTTATAAAACAGCATATAAAAGAAATTAAAAAAACTATGGAATTACAGACGATTTTATAAAAAAACGCACGTAAAAGAAAATAAAAAAAACTATAGATTTCCAAACGATTTTATAAAAAAGCACGCAAATTTTTTTAAAAACAACTACTGAATTCCAAACCATTTTATAAAAAAAAAACTTATGTGAAAGAAATTCAATAAAAAAATCACGTGATAGCAATTTAAATTAACCAGTAAGTATAGCTCGCGAAAAGAAATTAAAAAAAAATTAACCAATAAGAAACGTTGAAAGTGTTCCATGACATCATTGACTGACTCTCGCTAAAATGATACCCTCATATTTTATGGGTAATTAGTTTAATTAAATAAAAGCACAATTTCTAAACGAAGTATAGCAATAAAAAAAATTAAAGATTCGTTTGCTTTAATTTGTTTGATGCAATATATAATTTAAATGTATTTAACTGAAAAAGATTAAGGATTAGATTTTGTTTTTGAATCATTCTTGGTGAAAATAATCACATTTTAAATTTTATTATTTTTTGTTGTTATTCATTTCCAGTATTATGTTATTATTCAGGATTTTATAATTTTACATTTAAAATTGTTTTTATTTATTTTATTTTTTGATATAATTTGTGTTTATTTTAGTGTTTTAGGTTTTATGAAAGAATATGTTATAAATTAAAAAGAAAATTTCAAAAATATAGACTTACGTCAATATCTTACAAAAATTAAATTATTATAAAATATCTAAAATGTTAAATTTTTTCCCCGCACATTCCTTTTTTTATCTTTTTTAAATAGAAAGAAAAAATTAATTTTTCTTCATATCATCTCCAGAATTTTTTGTTGCGTCATCTGTAATACGATTTGGTTGACATGTCTGTGGAATATATTTTCGCTCCTTTTTCGAGATAATATCAATTTTATGTTAGAATCGAGTTCTTTTTTAAATTTTGCATTTCCTAAAACTAGTTATTTCTTTTATAGTGTGATTCAAGAGAGTTAACTCAGAGTAAGAAATAATTTTTTGTGGCATAACGATACAGTCAAGTCAACGAAAAAGAAATGACGATAAAATAATTTTTTGAGATCCTATTGCGTAAAAATAAACCAAATTTCCATTCGAAAATATTGGCAATCTTAGTAAAAAAAAGTAATATAAAAAAAAACAAATTTCAGTCAAGTCCTACTTTTTTCATGCTATATTGCAAAAAATCCTTAATAAATCATTTTAATTCATTTTTTAAAATTTATCTGGCGCCATCTATTGGTAGATATATGCAATTTAAATCTAAAAAAAACTAAAATTAATTAATTAAAATTTATTTACTGAATTAATATTTGAAAAAACTGCATTAACATCCAGTGTCATCCACTACAAGTTTAAAAAAATGTATCTGAACTTGAGTGGACGAATGAAAAGTATTTTATTGACGATTGAAAATTTGAACAAGGTATAAATAGGGAGAGTGTGAGCTAATAGAAGGAATTGAAAAGTTGGCTTTTTTTTCCCTTGCATAATATAAAATAATGGGGATTATTGCCAAATAAAAAATAAAATAAAAAAAGATTTTTGACTGAAAAAAAATATGAATTCGCTAAATGCAACTATTTTAATTTGTGTGTCAAGAATAAACTTTCCCCACTATAGAAGATAGTTCAAGGACTTCCTTTGAAGATAGTTTTGATCATACCAAATGGTTTAAAACAGTAATTAAAATTCCAATTTCTGTTGTTGTTACTACTCCCCCTGGTGGAATGTCTACATTAGGTCCAAAGGATCCCGTCGCTGGCGGCATTGGCTATTGGTACTACAGGGTTCACGCTCAAAATCTGGCGGTGGCATTGATATTTTTGAGTGGTTCGGAATCAGGGGCATGATGGCCGAGTGGCTAGCGCTCTGTCGCTCGGTGCCACAGGTTTTGGGTTCGAATCCCCGGCCATGGATGTTTGTAATGGTTCGGAATACACTTTAAGCCATAGATCCCGATCTCATATGACCGCAGAGCGTCACAGAACCCAATCAAACTTCTCACCCACATCCTTCCCAAACTGTAAATGGGCAATTCAGCTCTAGGCGCAATGATGTGGTGTAGTGGTTCGGAATCCGTGTTAAACTGTAGGTCCCTGTCTAATTAGTCCAAAGTGTACAAAAAGTTACCATAGAGCGACAAACCAAATCAGAAACATTTCTTTGCATTTTTTGTTGATTTTTGCCTAATTGAATTTACCAAAGTAATTTAGTCAACGGATGATCCTATCTGCTATTTTATTAATATTACCAATTTTTAGGTATAGGTTAGGTAGTTTAGTAATCGCATTAATTTTGAAATATCATCAGACAAAATTTATCTTATAATCCTATTTTCTTCTCATAATATCCATCACGGTTCAACGCAAGCTATTTTGAAACATTTTGAAAAACGCTTTATCTATAAATTTGATTAAAATATGTAATACTATTAATTATTAATATTAACTACAGTCATATTAATTGACTGTTATTATGTTTATGTATTTTTACTTGATTTTTGGGGATTTATAACAACAAACATATCAATCATTATCATCATCATTATTGGCGCAACAGCCCCATGGTGGGAAAAGGTCGTCTGCATACTGGCAGATTTCGAGACAAGAGATGTTTTTCTTTTTACGGGGTAGGATTGTCAGCCCTACGCTTAACGCTCTTACAGTCATAGTAAATCGGGGGCCTGATGTCGAGTGTCTAGCGCTCTGACGCTCGGCACGACAAGTTTGCGTTTTGACATCCGGCGGTGACATGGATGTTTGTAATGGTTCTGAAGTCACTTTAAAACGTACGTCCCGGTCTCATATGATTGTAGAGCGTCACAGAGACCAACCAGACTTCTTCTCACCCACATCATTCCCAAACTGTATAGAAGCAACTCAGACCTAGGCAGAGTGATGTGGTGTGGTGTGGTGTAGTGTAGTAGTAGTAGTAGTCATAATAGACCGGGACCTACTATTTAAAGTGGATTCCGAATCAATACAAATATCCAGGGTTCGAACCCGAAACCTGTGGCACCGAGCACCAGAAAACATACTAAACGAATAAGTATATTATGGTATATTAAGACATTCTACTATTCAGGTATATATTGCTATTCAGACTTACTATTCAGGTATATATTGCTATTCAGACTTACTATTCAGACTTACTATTCAGGTATATATTGCTATTCAGACTTACTATTCAGGTATTCTTAAGACTTACTTGAACTTTAAACATTAAAAACTTTCTACGAAGATGTTTAACACATTGAAAATTGAAAAAAAGAATTTTAGAATTTTTCTTTGTGTAAAAAATTCATAATTCAATAATAGCAACATGTGCTATACGTAAGTTTTTGAATTAAAAAAATTGAAATCACACGACGTTAAGGCTTTTTTTAAAGAAAATTATTTGCGGCCTTCGTAGAGAAAGAAGGAAGAAAAGAAAGATTAATGTTTTAAATAATGATTTTTGACATTTACTTTTGGCCATTTTCCCACATTTGGCGCGAAACTCTTGCCAAAATAATAAAGTGATACTTACTACACATGATACTATTCCAATATCCAGAAAAATAATTACAAAAAATCTTTTTTCTGGTGAAAAAACAAACAAAAACCCATCCGCCTATCATTCTTATACAAGTAATTTCTTCAGTACTTAGTCAAAATCATGTATTAGATTTATTTTCCATACGAAATATTTTCATAGTTTTTTTAAAGCTGGGAATAAAATGTTCAATTCACTAAATTTCTAAAACATGAGAATTAAATTTTTTTCTCTTTTTTTATTTCAACTTTTACTCCTATAATCTAATTAATAATGAGCAAAATAATACAAAGTGCAAATTATAAGAGAACATTCGCATACCGCATATGCAATTATGAGGTCAAAATTGCAGTTTAAATTGGATAAAATATTTATTTTTCGAAATTTTTATAAATTAATAATTCTATAATATAACAAAATTAATTTCAGTAATATTTCAAAATTAATTTCCAATTTTTTTAAATTTAATTTTTATAATATTTCAAAATTAATTTCCAATTTTTTTAATTTAATTTTTATAATATTTCAAGATTAATTTCCATACATTTTCAAAATTAATTTCTATAAATTTTTGAAACTATTTTCTATAATTTTTCTCTGGAATTTCTCTGAATAGATCTGGTTAAAACATTCTGGTTTTCTATTTAACATTTCGCGCTTCACCATATTTTCCAAATATAAGATCTATCACTTTGGCCAAGACGTTTCTCCAAATCGTCTCTAACGAGAAAGAAGTCACCCAAAGTCACATTGGTGTACTGTTGCTTCTGCCTTTGTTGCTGAATTAACAGCCAATGTTCTCCTTGCGGAAGAGTCTTCGTAATTCTTCTAAAAATTTAGTGCGATATCTTATATGTTTGCGACAGCCGTGATCAGCATCAATGAGATCAGTATCAATTACTTTCACAGTTTTCAAGAAAAAACATGGACGGTGTAAGAGGAACTAAATCATTTGAGTCCCCAGGGAAGTTTAAAAAAGACGAGAATTGTTCACAGTCACATAAGGTGGCTTGTAATTCTTTATGAGTTGCAACTGATCTTCCCTAGGTCCTCCTCAAAAGTTCCAGTTTCCTTACAATCCTCTCCCACCGACCTCCTCACCAAGCTACTGTGCGTAGGTTAAATCTCTACTGGATTTTAATGCAATTTAGCTTCATTATAAACTTTGTTGTCAATTTCACAACGATTGTTGAATGCATTTTGAAATGGATTCCATTATCAGAATATATAACTTTCGGACATCCACTAATAGTGATGAAACATCTTCCAGAAAGAAGAAGAAAAAAGTCGTTACTTAGTGAAGTAACTAATTCTTGATGAATCGTCCTATAAGTGTCACAGGTCCATGTTTTATGTACTAGGATTAGCTGATACAGATATTTGCCTTTTTTGCGACCATGGCGGGCCCATGGTTGGAGAGTACCTCAACATATGCCCTACTGTTCTTAATAGTTTCCAAAATGGTCAATTGGCTAGCTCTCTGGCCTTTGGTACCACAGGCTTCAGGTTCGAATTCCCTGAGGTGGCATGTATGTTTGTGAGTGGTTCGGAATCCACTTTAAACTGTAGGTCCCCATCTATTTAGCCGAGAGTGTGCACAAAATGCCCGTAGAGCGGACAAACCAAACCATTTCTGTGTTTTTGTCAGTGCCTTTAGTGATTGTTTTTGCCAGTCTTTACTGTATTGGGCTTCTCGTCGGCTAATGTTCGAGAGGTCGAAGACGGACATGGGATTAATAATAATGTTTATGTACAAGGGACTTGCAAGATCTATCCTGACAAATTCGAAGACCTCTGAGTCTTTCACAAGATCAGCTGGCAAGAAACCATGTTCTACAAGCTATCCTCTGGCATTATAACGTTTGCACTTCGTACAGTTTCCCAAGACATTTCGAAGTGTTCTCCTACCCTTGATGTTCCAGAACTTCTCAAGCAAAATATTTAACAGAATTTGGGATCGCATGTGAGATTTCATTTTATGAAAATATTTTATTAATCTTTGAGTCAAAATGCATCAGATGCGTATAGTTGAGTTTGTAACTCTAATAATACCATCTTCATCTTTAGATGTATTACAGATAAGTACATTATTAGGTGCAGGGAAATTGTCAGATTAGATCATTACAACAATAACTTTCTGCCATGTTCAATTTTTTATAACGAAGGTTTTCTCATCTCATTCACAGTTTATATTAGTAGCAAAACTTAATATCCAAGCTACAAGACGAATAATGGACTTGTATTAAAGAAAATTTCAAGGCGTAAAAGGGTATATTTTCTTCAGAAAAATTAATAATACTCAAAGAAATCTTTTTTTTTTTCTTATTATTTACTTCTTTCTCGAAAAATATTTTGGTACATGACCAGTTCTCGGAAGTTCTTTCTCCAGTATGGCTATAAGAACCATATTGGAGCTTCCCACTATTGAGAATTGATTAAAGTTTCGAGAAACTATCCTCTGGAATTTCTTCATTACGTCAGGTATATGTTTCTAGAGGGATCAATTTAACCTATTTTTACCTTTTACCCAGTTTGAAACAGAAATTGACCACTGTTGCACTATTGAAGAAAAAGACGTTATCCTATTGCACAGATAGAAGCATTGAGATCCTGTATCTGCAATAGCCCTAACTGTTCCTTCATAGTTGATTTTGTTTTCTTTGTCATTAATAAAACGTTTTCAATATTGCAGATTTTAGATAAAATTTAGGCTTTCTTTACATTAATTCCTTTTCAACGATGCTTGCTATCTTGAATCTAAATAAAATGACCTATAAATGACTTAAATGTCTATCTGCTCGTAAACAACACAAACGGAAACATTTTTTAAATCAAAATCTTTTACTTTTGTTCAAGACAGGACTTTCCTAACTAGGATGATTTTTATCACAAGATAAACAATTAAACTATTTTCTACCTAAATTCCTTCAATTCTTCCTGCTTGTCTATGCAGATATGGAAGGTATTGCAGTCAACTTTTCTGTAAAAAGTTCTTTTTTTTTACTTGACGTTCGAGATGGCTCCAAAGCCAATACGAGTAAGACTGACGGTTTCTTCTCCTCGATTAAGAAAATTCATTAAGCTATTTAGTGAATGATCTTCTGTTTTCAAGATATATGGACTATTTCTACTGCTTTCCCACGCAACAAGAATCTTCTCAGGAACACAGGATTCCACCAGAGGAGTTAAAAAATATTAAATTATTATAAAAAATTATTAATAAAAATTAAATATAATTAAAAAATATTTCACTTGAGTCTTTCCTAATGAATACAAAGCTCTTAATTTCATTTTTAGTTATTGTTGTGACTAATTCTCAGTGTCTTGCAGTGCGGGAGGGGCATCCATGAGTGGAAGGAAAGGGGGGAGCTTCTGTTGTGAGGGAGCACCCATAGATAGAAGTCTAACTTGGCTCCGTGACGCTCTTACAGTCATAAGAGACCGGGACTTACGGCTTAAAGTGGATTCCGAAACATCCATGGCACCGCCAGGAATCGAATCCGAAACTTGTGGCACCCAGAGCCAGAGCTTTAGACACTCGACCATTCAGGCCCATAAATTACCTTGATGCTACTTACGACCCACACATTAACCATGGTGGTCAAGGAACATGTCCACGGATGCACATTTTATAACATCTTCCCAGGGTAGTCCACATCTTAACCATGGGGGTCAAGGAACATGCCCACTGATGCCCATTTCATAACATCTTTCCATGGTAGTCCGCACATTAACCATGGTGGTCAAGGAACATGCCCACTGATGCACATTTCATAACATCTTTCCATGGTTGATCCGCATCTTAATCATGGCGGTCAAGGAACATGTCCACTGATGCACATTTCATAACATCTTTCCATGGTTGATCCGCATCTTAACCATGGCGGTCAAGGAACACGTCCACTGATGCACATTTCATAACATCTTTCCATGGTAGTCCACATCTTAGCTATGGTGATCAAGGCCATTCCATTCAGGCCTTGGTTTCTAGTTCATCAAATGATGTAGGAAGAATCCGACAATTGTCTTCTTGATAACCATGATCAGGAGATCTCAGAGATAGATTTATTTGCACAAGAATATCTTTTCTGCCAACTCCGATGCTCACTCTATTTTATTCTTACTCTGTTTTTTCAACTGTGTTTCCATTTATGACACTCCAGTTGACTCAATATAAGAACTCGTTGCTCGACTAGTCATTGCGGTTGCAAGCGGGCGTGAAATGCCTTTCATTTTTGGAACTGTTCACCAATCACCCCTTTCGAGGCTGCCAAGAATGCATCACTGCGGGTGGTCGCAATTTCGAGCATTTATTGTAAGCACTGTATCAAAGAAGCACTTTGTAATGATGTTGTCAATAAACAATGCTTTTCTTTTGGTTTCTCATTTTTTTGTGTTGGTGCCTCAACGCGTTACTTCCGACCTAACATTCCTACACAAACAAATGCATGATCTAGTAAGCTATAACATCCCTCAAAGTTTGTCACACGATCATTGAACCACTCTCCTCATTTATCCTAAATCACTGGATAAATCCTAATCACTGGATGATCCACTCTCTTGAACCATTGAACCACTCTCTTCATTTATCCTAAATCACTGGATAAATGAAGAGAGTGGTTCAATGGTTCAAGAGAGTGGTTTCCAAAGTGGGTGATATTGTCCCCTGTAAAATCGCAGAATAGGAGCCGTTCGGGTTTGGCGTCAAAAATTATATTCGCCAGAGTCCGCCAATTAATGGGCTGCAATTGTAAGTGAAGTGAATTGCAAAATGTACAAGAAGAATGCCAAGATACCCCAACTGGCAACTTGTCGCTCAGCTGGCGACACAAAAAAGTCGCCAAATCCCAATGGTCTCTATTTTGCTATTTGGGCTTGTCCCCTTAGGGAGCAATGAAATGGTAATGGGAACTATAATAACCTGGGTTTCATTTAGGAAGACTTTAATAAAATTAAGGGGGTGGGGGTGGATGCATAAATAAGGAAGTGAAGATAAGAATAACTATATTTCCTTCAGAAAATTTAGTGGAACGTAGGTTTAATGCAATTACGAATTCGTTAATAAATATATATATATATATATATATATATATATAATACGAGAGATAATCGTAGTGATTTAAAAATATTGCTGATAAAAATTGAACCAGGAGGAACAAGTACGTATTTTTAATTGGAGGCCTTTTCTATGGTGTTGGGAAGTTTTAATTTTCATATTGTTTTGCATTGAGGCCTGATGGCTGAGTGACTAGCGCTTGGGGCCAAAGGTTTCGGGTTCGAGTCCCAGCGGTGCCCTGAATGCTTATAGTGGTTCGAAATCCACTTTAAACCGTAGGTCTCGGTATAATATGAGCGTTGGGCGTAAAGCTGACAACCCTATTCCGTAAAAAGAAAACATCTACTATCCAATCTGCCAGTGAGCAGACGACTTTGGCGCACCGTAGGGCTGTTGCGATGTAGGGTTGTTGGATGATGAGGATGTTTTTTATCAGCTTCATTTTCTGCGTGCAATGCAAATGATACTAGGCTAATTTATTTAAAATTATATATATACAATTTTTTTTTTTTATTGAGGGTCTTCTGACCGAGTGGCTAGCTCTCTGGCACTCGGTACCACAGGTTCCGGGTTCGAGTCCTGGCGGTGCCATGGATGTGTGCAGTAGTTCGGAATCCACTTTGAACCGTACGTCCCGGTTTAACATCCTCGTAAAGCGTTACGGGGGAATTGTTACTCCGCGTCCGTATCTTATCTTCAAATTACACGCACCTCCTGGGTAGTGCTAAGTGAGTAACGTCTGTGCAGAGCTTGCCTTGAGGCATCCAAGACAATTGTCTAAGTGTTTGCCAGCTGCATTAGAAAAACAATTACTTATCTTTCTTATATCTCTTTGTTCTCCACTGAAATTCAATAACCCCGACAATAAATGGCAGTAAAGAAATAAATAGTCTCAACCAAGTCAAGTGTTTTCCAGCTGCATTAGAAAAAAAAAATCTTTATTTATTGGGACGCAGATAGATATGTAATACAAACTTTTTAGTATATCTTACAATTTGTTCGCCTAAATTAATTAGACTTCCAGACAGGGAAGTTGTTCTAAATAAAATTAGATGTGGTTTGATAAATAAATTTAGGAACTAGTCGCCCAAATCGCAGATGATAATTTGTAATGAAGAAATAACAGTTATTTTGATGAAGAAATAACTGTTTAAAATGTGACTGACTCAACGATACTATGTAATATCAACACTGTAGGGAGAAAAATGTTTTAATTTATACCTGTCCCCTACACCTTTGAATAACATAGCGAGAGAGGAGAACCTTAAACTTGCCAATTTGGAAATGAGTCAGTGATTGTACCATCCCCAACACCCTTCCCTGGGCGAAAGATCAACAGTAGGGGGCACTACAGAGGGGAAGGGAAGGTGTTGACAAAAAAGACAGTTCCGAAAATTCCAAAATTCCCGCGCGTCCTAAGCAGCTGGAACGGCTCGAACGCCGCGCAGGTGAATATTTCCTTCCAAATTTTTGCTTTTTTCGCGGGCCACAACCGTTCCCATGGTAACAGCTCATCCCGGTTTCTTTTTCGGGATTAGGCACTGCAAGAAGTTCTTGTTTTGATGTCTTCTCTGTCGACAGCCGAGCCAAGAACAGTTCTCTTTCCCTTTGCCCAGGTTTTCCGCTATGGCGGCAGCGGGTATTGATCGAGTCGAATAAGTTCTTCTTTTTGAACGAGAACGATTCACTAACTAGAATGGACAGCGGAATTGATACGGATTCGAAACCGGTGCGGGATTTTCGGGTTGTTAATCCGGTACGTCTACCTGGGGATGAAAAGTTGTGAGTAGTTTTCTTTTTTTTTTGTTCTTTCTTTTAATAGAATTATGTTGTGTTGTGTATGCGTTCGCTGTCAGTTAGGTTTATGCAACATGCTCAGTGTGTTGCCATTATGTATTATGGAATATTATATGTCACCAGTTTCTCTACTTTATGCAATACTAGCGGACTATTGGCTAAATCTGAATACATATTTGAATTAAATAAATGCAATTAAAGTTCTACATCGATTCATTTATTCATTGAAGAATAAAATGAATTCATTAAAGAATAAAATGAATTCATTAAAGAATAAAATGAATTAAATTACGTGGGGTATTAATAATAATAATAATTATTTTTAATAATTATTATGCTGTGTATCATATTTCTCTTATTGTAGATTAATACAGAGATCCTTGGCCGCGTAGCGGCCACTAGCTCCTTCTTTGTAAAATGTTGAAACATAGCGGTGGTCTCATGCCCTTTGAGTTAATAAGAAATTATGTTGTGTATCCGTTCGCTGTCAGTTAGGTTTATGCAACATGCTCAGTGGGTTGCCATTCTGTTTTATGGAATAATATATGTTACCAGTTTTATGTAAGACAGTTCAGTTCCAGAGTATATATTTGAATTAAATAAATGCAATGAAAGTTCTGTATCAATTGATTTATTCAATAAAGAATAAAATGAATTAAATTGCGTGTGATTAATGTCCAATGTGTTGCCATTGTGTTTTATGAAATAATATATGTCAACAATTTCTCTACTAGCGGACTATTGCTAAAATCCGAGTACATATATGAATTAAATAAATACAATTAAAGTTCTACATCAGTTCATTTATTCATTAAAGAATAAAATGAATTAAATTAAGTGGGTTAGTAATGAAAATAATTATTATTTTTGATAATTATTATGTTGTGTATATGTTCGCTGTCGGTTAGTTTTATGCAACATGTGTTGCCATTATGTTTTCTGGAATAATATACTATAACAGACGATTTATGTAAGTCAGTTTCGCTATAGTTTTATGCAATACTAGCGGACTATAGCCTGAATCTGAATACATATTTGAATTAAATAAATGCAATTCTGTATCAGTTCATATATTCATTAAAGAATAAAATGAATTAAATTGTGGGGGATAGTAATAATAGTTATTATTATGAATTGGTCACTTTCATTCTCGAAAAAAAAAAAGATTCGCAGGTATAAGTTGAACCAAATCCGCTAACAACTTGAAGTAAGAGTCTGATTTGCTCTGCTATCAACCATCAACTGTGCTTATCTAGGGATGGTCACTGAGGTCACTTAAAGTGAAACATAGAACTTGTTATATTAGATGTTCCAAGATGCGTGCACATCATGAGTTCGCAGACTATAATTTAATCATTCCGCGAACTCATAACTGTAAACTCATCAATAAAACAGGCACTATCCATCCTATATTCGCAAGAATGTTATTTCAAAATCAAAGTTCATTTTTTCTCCTCATTTCGACAGTTCATTTTTGAATAGAGGAATGCACACATAACGTATTTTTTTAATTCATTGGTTTTCACTACGTTGGGCATTATAAAATAAATCTATTTTTTGAAAGTGTGATAAATCTTAGGGTCCAGAAAAATATTGAAGGCGGGCCGCTAGTTGGTCACCCTTGCTCGAAACACTCCCGTCACTCAGCGAAACCGGCCAAGCAGTTTTCGAGTCTATAGGAGACACTAAAAATAACATAGCCCTTTCGCACAAAGACCTATCCTAATAATTCTAAACTCCATAGATTTGGTCTGACTTTATCTCCATTATGCCTGAATTGCAAGACTCCGGAAACAGAAGACATTTTGATGCATTAAATCCTATACATATTTTAACATTTTCAATACATAAAATATGTAGGAGCACGAAACAAACTTCAAAGCGATTTTGGATACAGAGTTCTGTCTTACTCTTGGATATTTGATACGTCAGAGGATGCTTATTGTAAGACAACAGCTATACTTCCATTTCTACGAAAAGTCTCGTAACATTGTAAGCTATGGGATACCCAACATATTTTTTCTGGGGTTATTATTTCTTTTTCACTTTTTGTTTCAATTATTAGTTGTGCTTCATTTGGCCTGATGGTCGAGTGATTAGTGCTCTGGCACTCAGTGCTACAGGTTTCGAGTTCGAGCTCCGGAGTTGCCATGGATGTGTGTAGTAGTTCGGAATCCACTTTAAACCGTAGGTCCCGGTCGAATATGACTGTACAGTGTTGGGCGTAGCACTGACAACTCTACCCCGTAAAAAGATTACATCTCCTGTCTCGTAGAAAGTTGCTAGTAGGCAGACGGCGTTGGCCCACCCTGGGGCTGTTGCGTCATTGATGATGAGTTGTATTTCATATATTCTAATCATCGTTTAACTGTTGAAATGTTTTAATCTGTAGTTTTATCCATTTCTTTCTTTTTCAAATCTACTCTTGTTTATATTCTTTTGGTTGCTATAAAGTACGTACAACAATTCTTGTGTTTTAAAAGGAATTTGTAAGCCGTCATAGGCAATGATTTCAAGAATTTAGAGTTTTAGAGTAGTTCTTTTATAAAGGTTTCATTTTTTCTTTTGTTAATTTTTTTTCTATTGTACTTTAAAAAATCATTTGGATAAATTGTGATAAAGCAGAACCAGCGAGCATACATCTCAAAGAGCCTAGTCAAGTCACGTCAATATAACCTTTTATTTATGTGGATTTGTAACAATAACTCACGTGCACTGATAGTGTTTAATTTACCAGCTTATTTAGAGGTTTAAAAGAGTCAATAATGAAAAACTAAAAAATATTTAAATATACAATAAATATTTAAATAAAACAGAAAAATATTTAAATATAAAATATTTCCTGATTACATCCCTGATTATGAGAGGATTTAACGTAAAACATAAATACAGGAAAGCATTGCCGAATGTGGGGGTTATATCATTGAGAATATAGCGCGCACTGCAAAATTGTGTCACCAAAGTTAAATTCATGTCAAAAAGAAAAAATATATGTACCGTATAGTTCAAATTAAGAAAGTATGTTGTAGCATTTTTTTTTTCTTAGGGGAAGAGTTTCGACATTTCATTCCCACGAGAGAGGAATGTATGTTATTTGATAAACATATAATAACCCATCACTGAAATTTGACAACAGACAAGCAGTATTATGGGTAGTTATATTACATACCATTAGTGTTTTGTATTAATGAGAACAACATGTCCCTCAATTCTGGTAGCAGATATTTAGTATCACGTATAATGAGACTCAGGAAATTAGCGAATGTCTGTGCGACCTTCGCAGGTCGAAATAACTACAGATGGAATATGGACTACACCATGAGTTGTTACATCGTGATGGGTGATGGACCACGAGCTGAGAAATGTCTACTTCAAAGAGAAGTGAGGGAAGCGACCTCTCCCATCTTAACGGATTGCCTTAAAAGGAGATTTTTGCGAAGAAGGGAGAGAGTTCTGCGACGAGTGTTGTTACCAAAAGTGTTGTTTTTTTTTCCTTCTCTGAAGTGACTGAATAGGCCGGTGTTTCCACCTGTTTTTCAAAGTGAACCCCTTGTGGTTTCATTTATCACGCCGTGTGATAATTAAGGTCTGCCGCAGCCCAGCCAATTAAATTCGACGTAGACTCCAGTACTCTGAAAATCTCCAACTTTGGAGAGAACAGTACTTGTGACTTAATCGTGCATTTGAGATCAAATTTTATTATAAATTTTTCATTTGTTTGTATAATAACCAAAAGTTCATTATTTGTATGCGGCACTATATATATATATATATATATATATATAGTGCTTGTAAATAAAAATTAAAGTGTTCCCATAAACCTGAAAGGGTCATCTTTTTGAAGCCACTATAGGTCTAATATAGACCGTGATGTTACAACGTATGATTCAAAACTTAAATAGTATTATAATTAAAAAGGAAACAAGGAACAAATGTTAATTGAAAGGATTTTTAATAACACTTAATAAGGGGGTACACGATATACAATTAATTTTAAAACGCTGTGGGGTTTTGCTTACGGCAATCTCCATTGCAAAATTAGACAAATTTCTGTGCGTTTTTTAACAATATGTTTCCGTTTTTGTCAGTTAAATAAGGTACTTTATCCAATTCTTCAATCGCTATTTTTCGATCGTCAATCTCAATTAATTCATTTGACTTTTCTCCTAACTTTCTAGTAACGCTGCACCCACATAATATTTTGCTGCCGATCGGCGGGCCAAAATGTTCCACTCATGCGTACCACGAACAGCCCACCCGACGGAGGGGAGAACATTACGTTCCGAGAAGAATTTGGAGTCCACTAGGCAGCCTAACTATCGATACGAGACTTTTTACTCCCATTTTAGCAATCACTATCGAATCTCCTCTTTTTGGGAAACGGAGACTTCAACGACGCCACTAGCGGATTTCGACCTGAGTCTTCCTGCATGCTATCTGCATACGTTGCCACAGAGTTACACCACATATTGCCATCACAATTTGGATCAAACTCTCTCTTTGTAGCTTCCAAGAGGGACGGAATCGCACTCTCCTTCTCTAATACAACATAAGGACATTCCGGCGTACAGATTTATTGCGCTCTGAGCTAGACACGAATTTACACATAAATTTTAGTTGTTTAAAAAACTGAAATTTGAAATACAGGTGATTATTTGTTGTTATAATCAATAATTTTTTTACTAATATCAAATATTGAATTTTGTGCAAAATGAAATTTTTTTTTATGTAACCATCATTTTTTTTTTCAAAATTATTTTTTTTCTGAACTTAAAGTCATTTTCAGGTTATTGTTAAAAATATTTCATTTTATTATTTATAGTAGCTCAATAAACTATACATAGCTGCATAAATATGTTGTAGAGAAAGAATTTTTAATGTTTTTTTTTTAGATTTAAATCAGGAATTAAATCTAAACATAAAATTAATTATTTATTATTTTTGGAGTTTTTAACAAAAAATTGTGTTCATCTAAAAATACTTCAATATTTTTTACTTGCTATTTTTGCATTTATTTAAAATAATAATATTATATAATTAATTTTTTTTACTACATCAAGTATTTCGTATCCGACACAAACTGAGAACAAATTATGTAGGAAGTTATTCTTTTTAATCAATTATTATTAACCAAATTTTCTTTCGACTTTAACGCTGAAGAAAAAAAGTTAAAAAATTACCGCAGATAACATTTTAAAATTTTATTCAATTCTTAATTTTTACCACATATTTAAAAGAATATTTTCATATACCTCCTGATATTATGGAAATATTTATTTGTTTATTTATAAAATGCCTTACATTAACAACTTGTTTACTGTGGGAAGATTCTAATATGCGTGGTCCAATGTAAATATTATTTTTAGAAAAAGCAAAATAAATAAACAAATAAACAAAAATAAAAATAAGGACTTTTGCAATGAAGAAAATGTTTTGCTTTGCTAAAAATAACATTGATTGAAAACAATTGTTACATTATTTACATTGTTATTCTTTATATCTGTCACTTTATATTTAGCAAACATTAATAATAAAATAGAGCCCATGCCCCTATTCTAAGGGAGCAAAACGTTATGGCAAACATATACCGCTTTTGTTGTACTACAATCGCCGCTAAATCGCCAACATGGCTCCTTTTCCCCTGGCATTTATTTAGAAAACATGTTACGAAGCGATTCTGAAAATGCAGATAAATTCTTCTTCTCAAGTCATACATTTATTTAACTACGTGCTTAGTAAAGATAAATAAAATGCAAGAAATGTAATTTTCAAATAAAGACTTTTAAATATTTTGATAATTATTTTAAAATTCGAAATTTGAATAGTTTTTTGAAATGTCCGATAATAAGAGAACATATATTTAAAAGTTTACATTTATTTACAGCTAAAAAAAAATGAACCATTTCTTTTTAAAATGCTTGTAGGACAGTAGACTTTTTTGTTCCTTCACGCCAACAGTAAATATTGTTGCCAAAACTCGCCAAGCTATCATCGCATATGCTTAAACTGCGCGAATACTTTTTACGACTTCAAAGTTTATTCGTTTTAAGGTATTTTTTTTAAATATAATTTTAAAAAAAAACTTTTAAATATTTCGATAATTATTTTAAAACTTCAAGTTTTAATAGTTTTTTTTTAAATGTCTGATAATAAGAGAACATATATTTAAAAGTTTACATTTATTTACAGCTAAAAAAACTGAACCATTTATCTTGAAAATCGTTGTATGATAGTAGACCTTTTTCTTCCTTCACGCCAATAACATGGCCAACAGTAAAGATTGTTGGCAAAAACGCCAAATTAACATAGCATATATTAAAACTATTTATTAATCAAGTGAAGTGTATGATCTCGTGAAGAGTATGATTTATTAACAGAGTGATTTTATTAACAGGAAACACTGCTTTTAATTAATAAAAATGAACATGATGATCATAACTACAAAAATAATGCATTTATGTTTATCATTCATAAATTTCATTGTTGTGATTAAGCAAAAATTCATAATTTCTTTAGCTAAAAAAATATTTTTCTGTTAATATTTGTATAACGATAAATATTAAAAAAAATCAAAAAATAATATTGGATAAAAAATTATTTGAAATTAATGAATTAAAAATAATTACTTTTAAATTAATTAAAACGCAATTGTATTTTAATTAAATAAAGTTTAATACATTTTTAGCAAATGAAATTGTATTGTTTTCACAAATCTATACTAATTAAAAAAACACAACTAATAATGCATAAACAAGTTCAGTGAAATTTTTTCTTCACTTTTATTTTCCGTTATGATTGGCTCGTATATTGCCAATAATTTTGGAATAATTGGAATTTTGTTTCGCTTTTTAATAACAGTATTAACAACTATTACTCTACAATTACGCTAAAATTATTTGCTAATATTCTAAATTATTTTGCTATTATGCCAAAATATTGTGTTGTTTACGATGCAGAATTCAAATAATAAAATAAAATAATTAAAAAAAAAACAGAGAATAATTTACATTTTATTCTGATATATCCTTTGATGGAAAAGAAAATTATTTTTTTATTGCTTCATTAAAACCCGTCCTTGCATAACCATATTAAATGAATGGAGAAAACTTGTATAACAAAAAATCACAGAAAATTAAATACGTTACAGCGGCATTTTCGTCCGTGAACTAACGTTCTAAAATTAAAAAGAAACATTTTCCCGCGAGAATTCAAATAACTATTGCCCCAAAACCTTAACTTTGTCAAACACCATTAGAAAAAAATTAATTATCAAATATAAGTCCAACAGATTTTTAGTAGACATAGAAACTTTTGGCATAATAGCAAAATAATTTGGCGTATTAGCAAATAATTTTGGTGTAACTTTAGCGAAACAGAGATTAATATCTTTGTTAAAAAGTTAAATGTTTGTGAGTTAACAAAACAAAATTCCATGTAATAATTTGGCTTTAAAGCGATAAAAATTGATGTAAAGGCCATTTAGGAATAAATGTTCTCATAATAGCTATATAAAATTTGGCCTATGTTTAAAAAAGAATATAACAATTTTTAATAAAAATTTATAATAATAATAAAATATCTTATTTTTTATAAGAATTTTTATTCCTAAATTTAAAACGTTTTAGGGATAAAAATTCACGTAATGATAAAATTTGGTGACAAAGCGGTAAATTTTGGCTTAAAAGTAATTTAGGAATAAATTTTTGGTATAATAGTGATAAAATTTGCCATAAAAGCAATTTAAGGAATAAAATGTGACGTAATAGTTATTTGGTTTGCAAAACTATTACGTCACATTTCAGTACGCCAACCATTTTTATTACGCCAACATAATAACTATTATGTCACAATAGTTATTATGTTGGGGTAATAGCGATATTTTGGGATGGAATTTGGCGAAAGCACTATTTATAACGACAACTATTGTAACTTCGACAATACTAAATTTTTATAGTTAAATATAAATAATTAGAGAGGTAAAAAATAAAATTGTTTACCATTTTAAGGAGTGACATCATCATAATAAATGTTTATATTATGTATCAATGCCAGTCTTTTCATGTTTACTGAAGAAAAAAAAAAGAAATCTGCAAATAACAGTTAAATTTACATTAAGCAAATCATTAAAATGTTTGAAAAAAAAAAAAAAAAATAAGGAATTGCTTTAATTGAATTATTATAGCTCTAAATAATTGACGGAACCATCCCGTTTCACGATTTCCGACTTCAGTTAAAATCTAGAATACTGTACCCCTGAGGAAGTCGCCAATCTTTCATCCCGGAATATTTCGCCAATGTTCCGTCAATTTCTTTAGGGTTCTTGATAGTTATTTGCAGAATCTTTTATTTATAGTAAATAAGAACAGAAATATATATTCTTTTAAATAATTATTCCAATAAATTATTGATTATTCTGAGACTGATCACGTAGGTTGACACTGATGCAGAATATAAACAATTTTTATTGATGTTGCCACTCATCAAAATATAAAACAAACAACAAAAACGATTTTTTTACTTTAATAATAACTTATATTTGATTATCAAATAATTAATTGCTTTTTAAGGCTGTTGATATAGTTAAGCTTTTGTGGCAACCGTTATATGAATTTGCGCGAAAAAATATTATTTTTTATTTTTAGAACGTTAGTTTACTGTCGAAAACGCAGCTCGAACGCGTTAATTACCTCTGCGGTTTTATGATGTTGCTCTTATTTTTGATTTCTTCATTCATTTGATATGAATATCAAGAACAAGTTTTAGTGAGGCAGTACAAAAATTATTTTCGCCACCAACAAAGAATATGTCAGAATAAAATGCAAGTTGGTCTGGTTTCTTTTTCTCTTTTTTTTAAATATTGTTTTAACTATTTTTTTTATTAATATTGTTTTACTATTCGAATTCGACATCAACAAACAGCATATTATGTAACACATAATATTTTTTGTGCACGTAACAGCATAATTTTTTTTTGACATAATAGAAAAAAAATTCGCTTACTAGCGAATAATTTGGCGTTAAAGTTATCACATTTGGAGTAAAAGCAAATCATTATTATGGTAAAATTATAATGATTAAAATTTGGCAATAAAGCTATATAATTTGGTGTAAAAGAAAATCATTATAATTTTACCATAATAGTGTTAAAATTTGGCATTAAAACGATATCATTTAGTGAAAAGGCATTTTAGAAACAAAATTTTTCTTATTCATAAAATTTGGCAATAAAGCAACAATTTTTGGCGTAAAAGCATGTTAAAAGTAAAATTTCGCTTAGAGAAAACTTTAGTGATAAAGCGATAAATTTTGATGTAAAAGCATTTCAGGAATAAAATTTTAGTAAAATAGTGATAATATTTTGCTTTAAAGCGATAAAATTTGGCAGAAAAGTAATTTTAGAAATGAAATTTGACGTAGTAGCTGTTTGGCTACTAATGTTGATGCAATAGCAATTTTTTGCGATGAATTTTGGTGACAGAGCAGCCATCTTTGTTAGCTACTTGGCATCCTGGCGATGCATTTGGCACAAAAGGTACAGGATTCTAGATTTTCACTCTTCGGAGGTACAGGATTCTAGATTTTCACTCTTCGGAGGTACAGGATTCTAGATTTTCACTCTTCGGAGGTACAGGATTCTAGATTTTCACTCTTCGGAGGTACAGGATTCTAGATTCTAACCAATCTTTTATCTTTTTTTGGTATTGTTTTAAGGGCGCATAGAGAATAGGAGAATTTCCAAGAGAAAAAACAATGACACCAAATGAAAGGATTTTATGCCAGTTATACAGTTCTAATTAATAATTTTTACATTTCTAATAATTAATTTGCCAAAAATGACAATTTATTTATTGTATGTTCATATATTAGTTTATTATATTATATTAGTTAAAACATAATAAAAATCAAATAATATCTGCTTGTAATAAACTAATTCTACGGAAGATAGTGCAAGACATAAATTCCTCCGAGTGTTTTTCCATATTAGCAGATGAAGCCTATGATATATTCACAATTGAGCAGTTTTCTTTATGCGTTCGTTATGTAAATGATAAATAAAATATGTGAATAATTTTTACAGTTCGCGCCAGATTCAAATTCAATAGGTGAATATTTGACTGTTTTAAAAATTACGAAATAGATTTATCATTTTTATGATGACATTCATTGAATGATATGGCATATGAAAGACACATTATGAATATTCTAGTATGGGCAAGTTTATGAGACTTTAATGAGTGGACAATTTATTGGAATACAAGTAATCATTATTATTATTATATCGTTATCTGAAGCCGGAATACTGTTAAAAGGCTTAGAAATAATGAATCGCTTTATTTTCTTTGAGCACATTTTCTTCATTATACAGGAGGAGCTCTGTAATCCGACATTCGATGGTTCGGCAATTTCTATAATCCGGCACCGATCGAGTCCTCCACTTTCGGAGTTTCTTGTGAGGATTCGGGTGTTTGCTGAACTTGACTGCCAAATCGCTGCTCGCATTTCAGTACAACATACAACTCATAAATTTGAGTATAATTTGTAACCATTTTTACAAGGAAAGATTTGTAGCACGGATGCAACGTGATATAGGATATTTTTTACTGTAACATTCGACATTCGTACATATATATATATATATATATCAACACGAATGTTATAGTAAAAAAATATATATAAATGTATATATATGTAGATTTATACCGGTTCCAATAGATTCATCCCGGCCGAACCCCCAATTTTTGTAGAGTTACATCGGTTCCAATGGTTTCATCCCGGCCGAACCTACAGTTTCTGTTAGACTTCTCTACCAGTCTAACAGTGGCTGAACTTTTGCAGTGGGTGTCTAGGGTATTTGACATACAAAACGCAGTAACGGGACGTTACTTTAAATAAAGAAATTTAATGACACAATATTTTACAATGATATTTACATTAACAATTAATTAAGGGGTGAACATATTCTCTCGCTGCTTGACGCAGCCTGTCCCAATCTCGCTCCTGCCAGCGTTCTTTTTTCTTTCTTCATCTACGGGGACCTGTCCCCTTCTCGTGGGGTCAGAGTTCAAAGTTGAATACTCCCCCACGTTGTAAACAGGCTCTGTCAAAGACAAGCGACCGTGGAGTGTCGCCGCCTACTGATTACCACACAAACAAATCCTATATATATATATGTATTATAATAATTATAAGGCTGATAAATTAAAGTTCCACTTTCAAAATGCTGTAAAAAAAAAAAGAACCACTCGTCACAATGAGTTCAAATTCGAACTGAAGATAATTGAAGAAGGAGGAAATGATTCTACGCTACGATACGGTATGGCATCAAAAAATTCCAAAGTCTATTAATAGATGGCGCTATAAGCGGCCTAAAGAAAGTGATTTATGTTACCAGTGATATTTTGAATCGAAATTAAAACGTATTTGGCATGAGTTGCCCATTCAACCAACTGCAGAGTTCAATGTGCTTGATTGTTTCAATTATTTGACGGAAAAACAGTTGTGACACTGTGAGTGGAAAGCCAATCCACCACAGCAAGGACATACCAGACTGGATGGGAATTATCGATGGAACTTTTTCTGATGCCATACCGTTTCCCCTTCTTTAAGTCAAGCATCTTCATTTCATAGTTGAACTCGCTGTGACGAGTGTACAGCATTTACAGCATTTTGAAAGTGGAACTTTAATTATAATCACCTGCAACGTGATATATATATATTTTATATCTAGAAATATATAATTAATAAAAAATAAAAGAGAAATGTAATAGTATAAATTAAGAGAGAAAGAAAAAAAAATTTTTTTGAAGACTTTCAAAATAAAATGTATAAATATGAAATGGGAAACAGCTATAACATTAGAAAGAGGCCCACCGTTCGGTGGGTCTTGAAGTAATGGCACTTCAAATGAAGGAATGATGGGGAAAAACAATGTATTTGGCATGAGTTGCACATTGAACCAACTGTAGTGTGCTTATTGTTTCTGTTTTTTGACGGAAAAAAATGACTTCCAAAGTGGAAGAGTGGAAAGTCTTTGAGTGGAAAGCCCCTCACCACGACAAGGTCGTAACAAATTGGATGGAAAAATCGGTGGAATTTTTTTTTTTTTGATGTCATACCGTTTTCCCCTTCTTCAAGTATCTTCAGTTCAAATTTGAACTCATTGTGACGAGTGGTTCTTTTTCTTACAGCATTTTGAAAGTGGGATTGGGGAAGTGGGATATAACGGATTACATGTTAAGAACAGTAGGCGGTCTTTTTATATTTTTTAAAAAAAGAAATATCATATCTAGGAAGAGAATTTAAAACCGAATTGCAAGTCTGAGGAAGATTGTTGTAGAAATTTTAAATATAAATTGGCGAATGTTTGGTAAGTTAAGCGATTGTCTAATATCCTGATTCCTGAAGTACCAAGGTGAGTTGTGATTATCCGAAAGAGTTTGTTTTCAAGTCTTTGGACGTTTTCCAAGTTACTTTTTTGTTGCCGAGCTCCAAACTGGACATACATAAGTAATCATGGGACGCATTTAATATATGTAAATAAGCATTTTGTTACGTAGCGACAGGTTAGAGTTTCTACAAATTAGAGGATAGAAGATGCGGATAGCTTCATTAAATTTATTTCGGAAGTTGCTGAGGGTAAGTGAGATTTTTATCAAGAGTGATGTAAAGATATTTAACTTGTTTGTACCAAGAGATAGTTGTGTTATAGTAAATAGTGATAGTTGAGTTTGTCGGTATTGAGTTTAACTTTTCACAGGGTTAACCAGGTCTGAAGGGAGTTGATATAATTTTGAAGAGTAAAGATAACTAATGGGTTTTTATTTTGACATAAGCGTATCACCAGCGTAGATAGCGATCAGTTGTTTGCAAATGAAAAGCTGTCTTCGAACAGGAAAACTGACAAGAAAAACAGTAATTAAGTTTACTTTTGTATCTAATCATATATTCCAAATGAAATTCCACGTAAAACTTGGAATATCACACGGCGCTCCGTTTGAGAAACACTGTTCTAATCTGAGAAGTGCAGTAATTCATAACTCCTTTTCGACCTTGAAGGGGCGGAAAAAGGAACAACTATCGTCTGCCTGCGAATCTTTTGGCACCGGGGTGACAAGACTCACTTCCGCTTATTCAATGTTGACGAAATTACGAGAAATCTTCACGTGCCTGAGGAAGGACTCATCTTTCTCAAGACCTCTCGCACAGTTTCTGTTTCTAAGAAAAAGGATTCCGATTTTCACTTAAATCGTTTGTAGTTGTCTGATCGAAGCAGTTAATCGAGGATTGGATATTTTTAAATATTAATTTAACAGCACGTCTTTATGCTACTTACACCCCACACGTTAACCATGGTGGTCCACTGATGCACATTTCATAACATCTTTCCATTGCGTGGGGCTTGATGGCCGAATGGCTAGCGCTGTGGCGTTCGGCACCACAGGTATCGGGTTCAAATCCCGGCTTTGCCCATAGGTGTTGTAGTGGTTCGGAATCCACTTTAAACCGTAGGTCCCGGTCCTAATAGGATCGTAGAGCGTTGCGGGCGCATTGTTACTCCGCGTCCGTGGCTTATCTTCAAGTTACACGCGCCCCATGGGTAATCCAAAGTGTGTAACATCGGTGCAGCGTTTGCCTTAAGGCATTCAAAGACGTCCATGTCTGTTTGCCAGCTGCATTAGAAAAAAATCTTTCCATTGCGTTATTGAGGAAGAAGATTATGTTAACCGTTTTTAACATTACAAACATAGAAAATAATTCGAAACCAATAATAAAAAAATTACGTTATATTCGGGTTTCATTGCACAATAGATTCGAGACCAAATAATTTCAATCAATAGGAATCGCCAAAAGAGATTATTGAAAATTCATACTAAGCAGGCATTTCTCATTGCAAACTACATCCAGAAAGACCGCTAAAGATGTATTTATGCGTAAAAAATAACATTATTTCCTATGTTGTTGAAATGAGATAGACAGGAAATAGCAAGACATTTCGATGGCTTTTCTTGAATAAAGAAAAAGGCATCCCATTTCTTGACACTGTCATTGCAAGAACTAAATTGTTAGAATACGTGTTACTCGAAGATCGCCTGCTTTTATTTCTATTGCAGAAATTTCAAAATGAAATTGTGTTCTTGAAATTCGGCCATCGTTTTAATTAATTTTCCTTGCGTTTAGGCCAGGGGTGGCCAACCCAAATGATCTTGGGGGTCCCCTTGGAAATACATCACAACTCAGATGGGCCGCATATAAAATTATGCATTCCCACATTAGATTTAGGCCCACTATAGACATTTTTGTGGAGTGCAAAATTGAAACATGAGCAGTTTTTACTATTGTATTTACGATTAGAGAGTTTTTGCATACCGTATTTTGGACGTCCGTTAGCTTTTTCTCCCTAGAGCGCATGCTCATAGGAAACATTATTATAGATACGCATGCGCAATTTCCTAGGAGCATGAACTCTAGGGAGAAAAAGCTAACGGACGTCCAAAATACGGTATGCAAAAACTCTCTAATACCCTTAATGCAAACGTACTTAATATAAAAATAATGGCAATCGTAAAGAAATATATAATAATATAATAAATATTCATCTTACTAGTGCGATATGTGTATCTCCCCTCTTTCACTTTAGCTTTTGCAAATCGATCTCCGTTTGGGCATTTGCACATCGTAATTTGATTTCAGGTTAGCGTCCGTTATGTTTGAGAGTTTTTTGTGTTCGGTCAATTTCATTTTAGAAAAAAAAAACGATTCGCAGGTGTAAGTTAAACCAAAAGTGCTAACAACTTGGACTAAGAGTCAGGTTTGCTCTGCTATCAGTAATTTACTGTACGTATTTAGGGATGGTCACTGAGGTCACTTAAAGTGAAACGTAGAACCTGTTATATTAGATGTTCCAAGATGTGAGCGCACCATGAGTTCGCGGAATATAATTCAATTATTCTGCGAACTTATAACTAGTAACTTATCCGAACTTATAAAACTAAACAGGCACTATCTGTTTTTATAATAATTTTGTTGTTGATTTCAAATTCATAACTTTTGATGAAATATTCTCTTATTAGCCGATTTGGAGTTCATTTTATCTGAGTCTTGCCCACACACATGCGCACTCCGCAATGTACAACCACCTTTGGTTTGTCTTTCCTACCAGACCAGAAGAATCCTCGGTATTTGTCCCCGAACTATGAACCGATGCAGAACGACAATCGATCGCCCTCGTGCCAGGCCATGCGTTCAAACGAGGGTTCGATCCGAAAGCCCAAGTTCAAGTCTCTGGCGGAATTCCTTTTGCGAAAAAGGGGGAAAAAAAACCTGAAATAACGAAACGATCCTTAAGAGGATTCTAAAATTTCTGTATAGATAACATTAAGATATTGATTTTTAAGATAAGGTTTTTGAACTTGTCTTTTCCGTGTACTTAGAAGAATGGTTTTATTTTTTTTTCCTTAAATAAATATTTTAAATAATTCTGAAATGAACTTTTAAAACTATATCGATATGATTTTTTTTTTTAATTTTTAACCATAAACTATGCCTGACTCGTGGCCCAGTGATATTGTACTAAGGCAGAGCAGAAATGATCAGGTTTGAATTTGTTGCAATCACTGCAGTCGAAAAAGGTTTGGTTTGTCGCCCTACGGCCATCTTGTGCACAATAGGGCGACTACAATTTCACGTAGGCTAATTAGACTAATTAGGCTAATTATGCACGTAGGCTAATTAGGCTAATTAGACCGGGACCTACAATTTCACGTAGATTCCGGACTACAACAAACATCCATCGAACCCAAAACTTATGGTACTGAGTGCTATAGCGCTATCTATTCGGCCATCTGTCCTCCTCAAACAAGGAGACTCGATGGAGACTGGTTTTGTTTCCTTATCCAATTTGGTCGATAGCAACATCTAGAACACGGCCAAGAACCCGTTTGGTCTCATGGAAGGAGGGAAATGGAGCAGTTTCTGCTGTGATGGAGCCTCCGCAGGTAGAAGTCTGACTTCTTCAACCTGGGTCTCAAGTACCTCAACCCAGTTACAATCTGGTTGTTCAACCTGCACCTGATCTTCTTTTCTATTTAAAAATCGATGTTTTCCCAAATAAAATCATGATTTGAACGTGGCTTGTTTATCCTTAACTTAACATATTTTTTAAAAAAGATAAGCTTAACAAGAAAACATACTTAAACAAATCAATCTATTATCACTTGTAAAGATAAAACACCACAAATCAATAACTTCGACAAGAAATTAAAATAAAAAATTACATAGTTTCAACTTTTACTTAATCTTCAATGTTTAAAAACACTATTCATACTAATACTTATGCTTGAAAGTATGCATTGTGTATTAATGCTGATTTATTTACAAAGACAAAAATCAGTGGATACTTTGATTCGCCTACTTTAAAAACCTAGTTTAAACTGTTAAATTATTGCTCAATTCTTCCTTTTTAATGAAAATTTTGGGTTATTTAACCGATATAATGGGCATCTTTTTCAGTTCCTGCTATTAGCTCACCCTCTCCCTAGATATGACTTGTTCAAATTTCCAATCGTTCATAAACTACTTTTGATTCATCCACCCGAGTTCAAATACATTTTTTTGATGACACTGTATGTGAATACAGTCTTTTCAAATATTAATTCATTCATTAAATTCATTTAATTAATTTTAGTTTTTTCCCGGCTTTAAGTTGTATGTATCTAATAATAGATGGCGCCAGATTAAGAGGAAAATTTCGACTTTATATATAAAGGACTTTCTGCAACAGAGTGAAAAAAAAGTAGGAATTGACTTCAAAATTTTTTTTATATTGTTTACTTTAAAAATATAATTGGTAATTTTTCTAGAAGAATTCTGTTGAAAATCTTAATGATCCGGTATTTTTTTAATTAAAAAAAAAAATATTTTTGAATATAAGAAAAATGTTTTATTCAATGCTTTCGATTTTATTGTTGTTGTTGTTCTAACGCAGCAGGCAATATAGAAATAATTATTCTTTATGCCATAAGCAAAAGCTGCATCGCTGTGACTCGTTTAGCACTAACCAGGGGCAACGTGTGACTTGAATAGGTTACGGACGCGGAGTAACACTACCCCCGCAACGATCCTATTAGACCGAGACCTACGGTTTAAAGTGGATTCCGAACCACTACAAACATCCACGGAAAAGCCGAGACTTAAACCCGAAACCTGTTGCAACGAGCGCCAGAACGCTAGCCACTCGACCATTAGACCCACAAAGCCATAATAAGAACTGCACCGACGCTACTCACTTAGCACTATCCAGGTGGCGCGTGTAGCTTGAAGATATGCTATGGAAGCGGAGTAGCCACCACCTATCACCGGAACGCTCTACGATCCTATAAGACCGGGACCTACGTTTTAAAGTGGATTCCGAACCACTACAAATTTCAATCCCACAGTCGGGAGGATACATCACTACGCATACTTTAAAATTGTTAAATTATTGCTCAATTCTTCCTTTTTACAAAAATTTCGGGTTATTTAACGATGCCTTTTTTCCTTGATGGCTGCAATCCTCTAATCTTTGAATAATCGATGAATGCGTAGAACTCACCTGTCCTTTTCCATGGGGCTGTTTACATTCCCTTCCGAAATCCATTAGCGTCCGGACTCGTTCCGGATTGACTGCATCTGCAGAACATTCTATACGATGTTTGGCTCGTTCATTGAGCGCGGTCATTCCTCGGAGCACACAGCCTGGATCACAAAGGATGGCCAACACAACCGATCCAGTTATTAGATCGATAACAGATCCAGGCTCCATTAAGGCAGTCAGCTGCTCTGTTTACGGCTCAACTTGATGCAGTCTCGTGTGGAAATAATGTGCGAAAAACTCAAATAAAACTGAAATCTCTTTACCAGTTGCGATTTATCGCGTGCGATTATGTTTTACTACTTTATTTCCTCACTGCTGGGATCGTTATATAATAATTGGTAATTTTTATCAAGAGTGATGCCAAGATATTTAACTTGTTTGTACCAAGAGATAGTTGTGTTATAGTAAATAGTGATAGTTGAGTTTGTCGGTATTGAGTTTAACTTTTCACAGGGTTAACCAGGTCTGAAGGGAGTTGATATAATTTTGAAGAGTAAAGATAACTAATGGGTTTTTATCTTGACATAAGCGTATCACCAGCGTAGATAGCGATCAGTTGTTTGCAAATGAAAAGCTGTCTTCGAACAGGAAAATTGACAAGAAAAACAGTAATTAAGTTTACTTTTGTATCTAATCATATATTCCAAATGAAATTTCTTGTGGAACTTGGTAATTTTTCTGGGGGATTTTTGATGAATGTCTTAATGATCTAGCATTTTTTTTTTAATAAAAAAATAAACATTTAAACATAAGAATTTTTTTTTTCGATTTTATTGTTGTTGTTATAATGCAACTGGCAATACAAAGACAGTTATTGTTATGCCATAAGTAAGGGCTGCACCGCTATTACTCACTTAGCACTATCCAAGGGGCACGTGTAGTTTAAAGATATGCTACTGACACGAGTCACACTATCCGCACTAAGCTCTACGATCCTGTTAGACCGGGACTGAATGGATAAAGTGGACTCCGAACCACTACAAACATCCATGGACTGCCGGGATTACGAACCTGAAACCTGTGCACTGAACGCCAGAGAGCTAGACACTCAGCCATTCAGGCCCCGGATTAACAAATCATTGACAAAGACCCAATATTTCAATAAAATAGCGGGCTGATGGCCGAATGGCTAGCGCTCTGGCGCTCGGTGCCACAGGCTTCAAGGTCTAGTCCCTGTGGTGCCATGGATGTTTACATTGGTTCGGAATCCACTTTATCCGTTCGGTCCCGGTCTAATATGATTGAAGTGCCTTGGGCATATGGCTGACAACCCTGCGCCGTAAAAAGAAAACATCTTCTTTCTCGAAATTTTCCAGTAGGTTGATGGTTTTGGCCCACAATGCAGTTGTTGCTACAATGAAGAAGGTTTGGACTTTGGTATCATAGGCTTCAGGTTCGAATCTTGGCGGTGGCCTGTGTATTTGTAGTGGTTCTGAATTCACTTTAAGGCGTAGGTTCCGATCTAATAGGATCGTAGAGCGTTGTCTTGAGGTTTAGTCAGTCTTCAGGCGTGGTGGTTCCTCGCTAAAATGAAGCTGCATATTACCCTTAGCCATGACCCAGTCGTCTGCGACGGGGTCTTTTGAACCTGGTGCAGGTTTTCTTGCACCAAGATGATTAGTAACAACATAACAACATGTGCTAATCCCAATTTATATAATATTTTTTATCTTTACGATATCTATTGGCAATTTTTTTTTTTCATTTTAAAATTGTATTAAAAAATATATTGATTGTTGCCTATTAAAAGGTGTAATAGGTACCAGTCTAATTTGCCTAAAATATGCAAACAAATTACCGTAGGGCGACACATAAAATCTACTTTCTGGATTGATTGCGGTAATTGAACATCAGCATAATCGCGTATATATTTAACATGGTTTACATTCTTGTAATATCATGATTATCTTCTATTTCTTGGATTGCATGTGATCGAAAGTTAGCAGAATCGTGCAGAATATATTAACGTATTTAATATTAACCAAACTTAACTAAAAGGTGTCTCAAAATTCTCAGTAAGAAATCTTGCGTGAATTTGGGACACACTGGATAAGTTGGAATACCTGAGTTGTACAAATCTCTGAATGAGATCGCCTGTGTTCCAAAATTCACGCAAGATTTCTTGCATTAATTTGGGGACTAAATACATTAAAATGTGTAAGCCTATTTGCATAAACATATATTTGACATGAAAAAAATGCCTTTAAGAATGAATATAACAAGTACGCTGACACATAGATGGCGCTACTAGTATTAAATCCATATGATTTTTAGTTAGCCCTAGCCTTCAAAAGACACGTGTATAAATTTGACAGCTGTCGCACTATTAGTATGCGAGTTATAGCATTTTCAGTGTTCATCACGTGCAGTCCACTCGGCTGCCTGTCGACTGGACTCCGGTGTGAAATGATGGAGCCATGGTTCATCTATTGTCACATATCGACGCAAAAATTCGGGTTTATTACGATTGAACAGCTCCAAACACTGCTTAGAATAATCCATTCGTTTTTGTTTGGGGTCGATTGCGAGCTCTCCGCTGCACCCACTTTGAACAGAGCTTTCGCATATCCAAATATTCATTCACGATATGTCCAACACGTTCCTTTGATATCTTTAGGGTCTCAGCTATCTCAATCAACTTCACTTTACGGTTATCAGAAATTATTTTGTGGACTTTTTTGATGTTTTCGTCGGTAACAGCCTCTTTAACAGGTCTCATATGAGTGTAAGAGCTTTACGGAGCCAAGTCAAATGCTCTATCACAACAAATACCTGAGTCCCTTTCCCTAGATGTATGAGTCTATACGGGTTTGTGGTTGGTCTACATGTCTACCAAGTGGGATAAAAAACAACAATAACAACAACAAATTTGTGTAATACATGGCTTCAAATGGTTTGTTTACATTCTTACTATAGTCCGACCTCCTATTCTGTGGACAAATTGGCAAACTTCTAAATCGGACAAATTCAAAAATAGCGATTTAATAGGTGAGAAAGGCTATTTTCAGAAAGATTTTAATTCAAATAAAAATAAATTTTTTATTTTTTCTAATTAAAATTTTATATTACATAATATAAAAAAACAATTAGATGAAAAAAATTCCATAATATTTAAATTTTTTTCTTTTTAAAATTATTTTCCGTCGTATCTAACTGACGATCACCCCTAACGAGTAATCGATTCCCCCGTTTCCGCTTTTAAACCGGATGTTTACTTTCCTTTAATATCCCTGGTTGAACTAAATATTATATTATTTGTTTTTTATTGTAATTTTTATAAAGAAATTATATTATTAAATATTTTTAAAGAAATGTAATAAATATATGTTAGATAATTTACGAGTTTTTATTCTTCTGTGCTGTCTAATGTTAAACAAATTAATTAATTAATTAAATAATATGCCCTGCATATTATCCATCTCTGGTGCATGGTGCCACAAGTTTCGGGCTCGAGTCCCGGTGATGTCATGGATGTATGTAGTGGTTTGGAAATCCACTTTAAAATGTAGGTCCAGGTCAATATGACCGTAGAGCGTGGAGCTGACAATCCTACTTCTTGAAAAGAAAACATCTCCTGTCTCGAAATCTTCCAGTAGGTAGACAGCCTTCGCCCACCATGGGGCTGTTGCGCCGATGAAGAAGAGGAATGACATTTGTTGTTATGCTTTAACGCAATGTGGATACATGAAACATAGTGAGAATTAAATTTGATTATTTCCAATGCTACCAGATATAATTGAAATTGTACAATATTTAAATTAGATTTATAACCCAGAACAGGCCTCTCCTAAACAACTGTTGACATGGATGACGTAAACATTAATTCTCATCTGGTTTGTGATTTTTGGAAGATTGTTGGGCTTGTGAAATTGATTTAACTTAGCATCCTAGCTAGATCATCTGGAACGACGATAACAACAAGACAACAACGGACAACAACAACAATAAGACAACTATAAGACTGTTCGCTTATAGACGACGCTCGTTCGACTCACACATAAATTAAACTCCAAGAAATACTCGACACAGTGGACTGTATGTAAATAAAACTCCTTTATTTTGGCAGCCATCAAACTCGAAGATGAACTGACCACACAACCTTTCTCTGGGGTTACACTTATTGAACTCATTTATTTATGCAGCCATCGCACTCATGGATGGACTGGCAACCTTTCTCGTTGGTTAGAGAAGTTCAACTCTTTTAATTATGCAGCCATCATGCTCGAAGATGCACTGCTACACGACCTCTCTCTTTGGTCGGAGTCGCTCAACTCTTTTATTTATGCAGCCATCGCGCTCGAGGATCGACTGCCACACAACCATTCTCTTTGGTCGCTGAGTTTCAACTCCTTTTACTTACATTCCTTCTTTCTCTCCCTGGCCCTCACCCCTTGCCAGACACCCCCACAGACAGGTTGTTTTTCTGGGCGGAGGGCGTTGACCTCCCCTAAGCAGGGGGACCTGGGTTTTGACGTAACATACAACAACAGACAACAACAACAACAATAAGACAACAGCAACAACAGATAAATATCAAGGGTCCAAACAGGTCTAAAGACACAAACAGGTCTTCCCAGCAGTGGAGCATCCACTAGTGGATTTGCTGGGAAGACCTGTTTGTGTGTTTCAACAACATGAAGCATCATTTAATATGACCAACTAGAACGGGAGTAGCCAACCCAAATGATCTAGTGGGCCACTTTGGAAATGCATCCTAACTCCGGGGCCTCTTGTACAATTATACATCCCCATAATAGGTTTCGACCCACAATAGATATTTTTTTGGAGTGAACAAATGAAATATAGTGAGTTATTAGAGAGATTTTGCATCCGTACTTTAAAAATTCAGTATTTTTTTCTCCCTAGCGCGCATGCTCATAGGAAATTGAGCATGCGTATCTGTAATAATGTTTCCTATGAGCATGCGTGCTAGGGAGAAAAAAAATACCGTATTTTTAAAGTACGGTATGCAAAAACTCTCTATTATTTTTGTGGTTTACTATTATTCTTACATGCTAACATAGATAATATAATAAATATTACTGCACGCACATTGTAAAGAAATATAGAAATTTTTTTAATTTTATGCACAAATTAATTTTTGTAAATTAATTAATTAATTTTTTGTTGTTTTTGGATACTAAAAAGGAAATATAAACGAAATATATAAAAATAAACGAAATCATTAAAAAATATTTATTTCACGAGTGCGATATGTGTGTTCTCCACTCTTTCACTTAGCTTTTGCAAATCGATCTCCATTTGGGTGTTTGCACATCGTAATGGGTGTTGCAGGTTGGCGTCCGTTTTGTTTGAGTGTGTTTTGTGTTGGGTCCATTTCATTTTCGAAAAAACCGATTCGCAGGTGTAAATTGAACCTAAAGCGCAAACAGCTTCAACTAAGAGTCTGGTTTGCTGAGCTATTAACAATAAACTGTGCATATCTAGGGATGTTCATTGCCTCATTGAGGTCACTTAGAGTGAAACATAGGACATGTTTAGTTAAATGTTCCAAGATGCGCGCGCCTCATGAGTTCGCAAAAGAGAATATAATTAGTCTTGAAACTCATAACTGTAAACTCACAAATAAAATAGGCAATATCTCTGTCATACATACGCAAGAACATTATTTTAAAATCAAAGTTAGACATAATGCATTTTTTTTAATACACTGGTTTTCAATACTCTGAACATTATGAAGTAAATATATTTTGTAAAAGTGTGATACATCTCACGGGCAGGAAAAATATTGAGGGCGGGCCGCGGGTTGGGCAACCCCTGAACTAGTCAAAAATAAGATTATCTGAAGAGAATAGTACTGTAGGCGTTCTTTAATCTGGCGCGTCTGGAATCACGACCGTGCAGGATTAGCCGAATTACCGAGCGTCAATGCAGTTTTATCAGGAATACCAAAGATGAATCACTCTAGATAAAGATTTAAATGATTAAAATATGCATATTTAGTGTATTTATGCACATTCTGAAGCAGTGCGTACGATATAAATATACGATTAAGTATTTCATCATTTTAATAATCAAAATTCACACATTGAATATTCATTTGAATAAATATCCTTGCATTGATAAAAAAACACAGCGCGAAAAATTATTTATGTACAAAGATAGTTAAAAATAGTTGGGGGCCTGAATGGCCGAGTGGTTAGAGCTCTGGCGCTCGGTACCACAGGTTTCGGGAATTCACTTTAAAACTTAGATCTCGGTTTCATATGACTGTAAGGGCGACACGGAGCCAAGTCAGACTTCTACCTACCATAGATCCCTGTCTAACAGGATCGTAGAGCGTTGCGGGGGGTAGTGTTACTCCGCGTCCGTGGCTTAACTTCAAGTTACACGCTCCTCCTGGGTAGTGCTAAGTGAGTGACGTCGGTGCGGCGTTTGCCTTAAGGCATACAAGACAATTATCTAAATGTTTGCCAACTGCATTAGAAAAAAAAAGTTAAAAATAGTTCTGAACATGAGCCTGCCTTTATCATATCTTTATTGTTTAAAAAAAGTATCTCATATCACAATCCTTCCGGGAATGCTATCGTCTTATTAAATACTACACAAATGATTCGGAAATGTTGTATTTTTGTTAGATTTAATAAATGTGTTTATTAAACTTCTGAAGCCAACCATCTGAAACAGAGGACAAACCGCCGGTTTCATTTACTATACAGTTAACATTTTACTATGCAGTACTATACATGTATGCAACTGCAATGCGTAATATGTAACACTGTGCCGAAAGGAAAATTGGTAGTTACTATAAACATTGGCTGAATATTAGAATAGCGTTATGTCGACACCATAGACCAGTAACAGAGAGCATCCCTCTATTGTAAAGGAACAGAAAACATCTCTCGTCCTTTTCGCACTGCAGTTGGCGCCACATCGCCTCTTGGCTCCTTTTCCCAGCAAGCATTTATTTTGAAAACGTGTTTTGTTGATTTATTTCTTATTCTACTTAGTCGACTGCAACATCTAGACCAAGTCCAAGAATTTGTGTGTTCTAATCGAAGGATGGAAAGGGGGAGGGGGCAGCTTCTGTTATGATGGAGCACTCGTACGTAGAAGTCTGACTTGACTCCGTGACGGTAAAAGAAGGAGGGGAGTGCGTTCTGGTCATATGAAAGTTGTACTTTTAGGGGGAACTACTCCGCATTTGCTTATAATATGGGTGAAATACGGACAACTCCCACCAGATAATCCGACTCAAGAGGCAAGATGCTGAACATCACAAACCCCCATCAAGTCTGCTCGTTTTTGAAACAGCCTCTACAACAAAGTCGCTTGAGGATTGAACCTCAGCCCTAATGCTTGGGGCCTGACGACCGAGCGGTTAATGCTCGGATGATCCATGCCACAGGTTTCAAGTTCGAGTCCCGGTGGTGCCATGGATGTTTGTAGTGTTTCGGAAGCCACTTTAAGCTGTAGGACCCCGTCTAATATAGCTGTTGGGAGTAGGGCTGACAACCGTACCTCTTAAAAAGTAAGCATCTGTCTGGCTAGCGCCCTATCCTTTGGTACCACAGGCTTCAGGTTTGGATCGTGGCTGTGGCATGGATGTTTTTTGAGCGGTTCGGAATCCACGTTAAACTGTAGATCCCAATCTAATTAGCCCAGAGTGAGCACAAAATGACCGTAGAGTAACAAACCAAACCAAACCTGTCTCGATATCTGCCAGTAAGCAGACGGCCTTGACACATCATGGGGCTGTTGCGCCATGATGATGATGATATATATATATATATATTCTAATGCATCTGATAAACACTTAGACAGTTGTCTTTTATGCCTTAAGGCAAGCCATGCACCGACGTTACTCACTTAGCACTACCTAGGAGTTGCGTGTATCTTGAAGATAAGCTACGGACGCGGAGCAACACTACCCACGTAACGCTCTGCGATCCTGTTAGACCGGGACCTACGGTTTAAAGTGAACCGTACTCTATAGGCCGAGTTCTGTAGGCCATCAGGCCCCATATGTATTAGAGCAACATCCGGTATATATGAGATGACAAAATTAAATTAATTACCTCCTTAATTAAATTGTGCGCTACATATATATCCATAGTATTCATACATATATGCCTATTTAACACTAAGGAATTTGATTTACTAATGTCTATTTTCGTATTGTCATATTTTCAAATTAACTGATTCTGTCAATGAAGAATTATTAAAAAATTACAAGTTCCTCCTTAAATTAAATCTAAACTATAAATTAATTAAATTTAAATTATTATTACATAAATAAATTAGCAACAAGACAGAACTCATGTCATAGACGGTTTAACATTCGTGCAAATTCGTAGTTCATAATAACCATTTAGTATCTTTATTTATTCATTGCTTTGTTTTTATTCGTTTTAAATGGGTTTTTTCATTATTTTATTTTTCATTATTTTTATTATTATTTATTAATTATTTATACAGTTTTTACAATATATATATATATATATTTGGTACTTTTTTATTTTATTTGAATAATTTTATTGAAAAGTTAACAGTTAAAGCGACATACAAAGTCATTCGTATTTTGCACATGTGTTGTGTATATATTTTAAAGTTATTTACTGTTATTTTTCTGTATTTCCATTGAAATCTTTCGTTGTAAGATTAATAAAAACACCTTTATTAATAACAATTAAATTACATTCGACATGTAGACTTATTGAAATAAATAAATTTTTAAAAAATATACGAAAAATAATTCTTCTGTATTCATTCTTTATCTGTTTGTTTGTGTATGATACATAATTCCAATTATTTAAGTTTTTTCCAGGTATAAAATATAAATAACCTTAATATAAATAAATTATAATAAATTAATTAATATTAATTAATATTGTTTTAAAATTTTTATTAAGATGGGTTCTCTGAAAAATTATCCAGTAAAAGATTGTTACGAAAATAGAAAAAATAATTAGTAAAAAATAAAACACGAATTTAATTCTATTCTATTTATTAAATGGAGCATTTCAAGATTTATGATTAAAAAGAAATTCTTTTTAATTTTTAAACTTCAATTTTAAAAAAAATATTTGTTTTCTTTTAAATTGAAAAACTATATTTCTCAAACTGACATTTAAAAAAATTATTATTTTATTTAAATTGTTTTATTTTCACACTTTTTATCGCGATTGGGGCTAATGAAATTTTTGAAATAATCTTTTAAAAATTATTATATATAAATTTATAATTTATATATTTATATATATTCATTTTGCAAAATCGAACTTTATAATTTAAAATCATTTAACATATCAAAGAACGTAATCAAATATAAATAAAATTAATAAATTTTGAGTTTAAAATAAATAAGTAATAATATTTATTATTAAAAGAATAAACATTGTATTTTCATACTGGATGTATTCCGATAAATAAATTTATATAAATATAAAATACAGTATATTTTTTTTAATTTAGTTTTCGATGCAATTTTTTCAATATTTTTTTAATCAAAATATATTTATTATGCATTTATTCCTGTATTGATTTTTGAATTTATTTATTTTGTATGAAATATATATATATATAATTATACAAAATAAGTTTAGAAGACATAAATAATGAACTAAGCCCATTATGAATTTAATTATGAGTTATTTATTCAAAATTAGGCTAGTATTTTCTTTCGAATATTTTCGTTGCTATACTTCCTTAAAATATTTCTTTCGAATTTTTTTTTATGTTTTATTTAAAAAAATTTTTTTTCTTTAATTTTTCTTAAATGCTTCTTTAAAATATTAGTTCTGTCATTTAAAGGAAGAAGAAAAAAATCTGATTATCTAAATTTTAAACCATCAGTTATTCTTTATTTAAAACACTTGTTTAACAATAAATCAGATCCATTAAGTATAACTAAATAAAACCGTATAAACAAAACTAAATAGAAAAAAAAAATCCATTAGTCTTAATCAAAATCTCTACAACTACTAGTACTAAATAAACCATCATGAATGATTCGAAATTTCCTGTTCTGTTCACCTCATACCCCCCTACCCTCTTCGTAACGGATTATCTTTTTATTCACTTTATATTTTTTTTATATTCTAAACATCCGATTATAATGAAGGATAGGTAGGGAGAAGAGTCTTTAGCTGCCGCGGTTTGCAGTGAGTAAGAGGGAGCAGATGTTTTCATCAGTCTATTTTAGACATAAAAAAAAAAACCGTTATAAGGTCGATTATCAAGCGAGAAATTGCTTTCGCCGCTCTTCGACAGATGGCGGTGCCGTCGATCCAATGTTTCCCTGCGGTTTCATTTCGGGCGATGCAGCTATTGCAGTCGTCCAATATGGCGGCCTGCGTCTGTGGCATGGTGAAGTTCTCTCTCACTTTATGGAGGAATAAAAGTCAATAAAAAGGAATACCCTAGGTGTTTGTGATAATTCTGCACTCAGTTTATTTTGCACGCCATGGAAATTTTCTGTGAACTGGGATTAAGAGCCTTCAAGGTGAGCATTTTCGAATTTATTTTGTTCGGTTTGGGGAATATCTCAGTTCTATTATATAGCATGCCTTGATATATATTGGAAAAATAAATATTTTTTCGATCTCATACATGCATCTCGAATTTAAAAAAAAAATAAGCATTTGGAAATTGATGTCGTAGATTAGATGTCATTTGTTTAAATTTAAAAATTAAGTTTATGTATACAGGAGATATTATATTTGATAGCTTTTTTAGATACTTAATTATGATTTCTCTCATTTTTGCTGGAATATTTTTTTAAAAAAGAAATCATTTCAAATTAATTATTTGAATTAATACGTGAAATTCAGATGCATGTATTTTTTTTAGAAAATTCTTTCATTAAAAATGTTTTTTTTTAGAAAATAAATTATAGCTGTACTGTTTTAATGCTTTGGAAAATTATACTATGTATGTCATTAGAAAAGATTAAATGCATTTTTTTTTAGTTTTTGCAAGAAATTTCTGTAAAAAAAAATGTCTGTTAGTATATTTAGTTGCATATATGAATTGATACCATGAAAGATGAAATCGAAACTAAATGATGTAAACTAAGCTAAGGACAGTAATGGCAACAGCCTTATCTTTTACCCTTGTATGTGCTTTTCTGCAATACACCGAAATAAATGCTTTTTTTTATATGCTTTGTCTCTTATGTTTCATCAAAAAGTTCTGAAGTTTTGATATTTAAAGTAATATTTAATTATTTGTAGTCCAATTCTTGTATGTATATATTAGAAAAAAATCAATATATTAGATTTAATTCAAATCTATAATATTAAGTGTTGATTAAAAAAATTTCTGTAGTGTTGATTTTTTGATGAGTGAATAATATGTATAAATTTATTAAAAAGATCACAAAGTCTTCCGTTTAAATATTATTTTAATTTTAAATTTAGAAAATTTATTATTATCTGTTTGATGTAATTAACATTTAAAAAAAAATATTACAGACAATACGAAATTCAAAAACTTTTTTGTTGTTATGAAACAAAATAAATAAAACTTGATTTGTTTATTATTTTTTAATTTCTTGAATCCTTTCAAATATTTATTATTTATTATTTTATAAATAATCAATACTGTTTGTTATCTTTTTTTTTTTTTTTTTCTATTTAAAATATAAAATTGTTTTTACTCTTTAAGAACAAAAATGAAAAAGAGATCTCACACCTAATAAAATATTATTTCGAGCTTTCTGATGGAGTGTCAACTGCTTAAAATAGGGGGTCGTTCTATTGATAACAGCTGGCACAGATTTTCCTTTGTTTGATTTGTGTAGGGGGAGTGAGAATTTCGTAGGGGTGGGAGGCTTTTGTTATTCCAAAATGTTATTCTCTTTTCGTGTTACACAATCCATAACGCACACCATAAATGTAGTATATTTATTTGTGTATTAAATGTATAAATCGAAAAATTATGTGTAGTTTCGTTAAAAATTTGAAATATTATTTTTAAACATTGCTTATTTGTCAAGAACAAAGTTTTGTTAATCTTAATAAGTTTATGTAAGTTTCAGCTTGATAAGTTAGTATTTTAGTTTGGTATATTAAATGCAATTACAGTATCCAAATTGATGTATTGCAAGATATAGTTAAGTTAAAATTTTAATTTTGAAGATATTTTTGTGCTAGTTCGTATCTGTAAGAATAAGTGTTATTTGTAAAATTTTCTTTTGATAAAGCATTGTTTAATAAATAAGCAATTTAAAGAAATGAGTTGTCGCATTTTACAAATATATCTTCATTGATTCTTACCGTAATTAGTATAATTTGTTATTTTTTGCGTTAAATTAATAATTAAAATGCTGTTTTTTTTTTACATGTTGCCCTGATTAAAGCATTATTGCTAATTGTACATCATGTATAAGAACAAAAACAAAGATACTTCTAAAATGAACACAATTTTTTTTTTTTTTTTTTAAATAAATGATTGCAATAAAATATTCTTATAAGGAAAGAAAAATATTAAAAAAAAAATTATTTAAAAAAAAAAAGATTATAATTAAAAAGCGAATTGTTTAAAAAAAATAGTGATCTTAGCGAATTGTTTTAAAGAAAATATTTTTAAGTGTTCTTTTCAACAAATCGATTTAGAAATGATTTGTTACATTCTATTGTGTTGTGTTATACATATGCCATCGCTTCATTTCATTTCTCTAGATATTCTGATTAGAAAAATAAATAAAAAGAATATTTATATATGCAATTTTGGACAGATATATTTGCATATTATTATTGTAAGGCATGTTGACATTACTACTTCCTTATTGTGTTAATATTTTATGCTAATTTTAAAGGAGAAAAAAAGACTTATATGCCCTTGCTTTGAATAAAACTTCTAAATCAAATTACAGATTTTAAGATAGTTCTGTTGAAGTGATTGGCAACGATCGATTGTATTGCGTCATACTTTAATGCACTTGTTTTAATACGACCTTAATCTTTTACTGACTTATCAAAGTAAATCAGTGGTTTCTGTATTTTTATAAGTGTATTTTTTATTATTATAAATATTTGCAATTATTGCCACTTGTTTTAATAGCCTGATGTAATTATCTGTAGTCAATGACGTCAGAGTTAGCAAAGGATTTCTAGGAAGTTCCATAATCCTTCTTCCCGACTATAGTTGACATAAAAATGTTCCTTCCTTAGAATAAACTTTTTTTTTCATTATGGGAAGTGTATGTGATATTTTGCATGGCATTAAACATTTTTGAATTATGCAGTATGAGATGAAGAATAAATATATGTATCAGTTCTTTCATTTAAAAATTCATATAAAAATATATTGATGCTATTTAAATAATTCAAACCCTTAAAATTGTGTCAATAACAAAAGAAAAATTATTAAAAAGTGATTTGGAAATTCTTTAATTAAAAAGTATATATCGAACAAAAAATATATCAAAGAAAGTATTTAAAACAAATTTTAAATGATTCAATAGTTTTTAAAATTTGTTTTTATTTCATTGTTTAGTTTAAATGATTGTGAAGTATATTAGAGTTTATCTTAAGTAAAGCATTTCTGTTTATATGAAATGATATTAATTTCATTAAACTACACTTAATTTCATTAAACTAACTTCTTTGATATATTTTTTGTTCCATATATACTTTTTAATTAAAAAATTCCCAAATCACTTTTTAATAATTTTTCTTTTGTTATTGAAATTATTGTTTATTGTTTATAAAAATAAAGTCGATATGCTTGCGATTTTTTTTTTTTTTTTTTTTTGTGTCTTTTATTTTTTATAAAAGATCTATAGATCTACAGATCTACAGATCTATCTTTTATAAAAGATTTTTTTCATTTTCCTTTAAAACATCAACATTTTATTTAGATAAAACAAAATGTTTCTGTACTTTTTTTATAGGTAAATCACAAATGTAAATTGTACTGCTTTATATATTTTGTGGTATTTGTTTCTATGCAAGTTTTGAAATTTAATTTAACTTTTTTTTAGAGCTTCAATATTTTCAAAAAGTATATTGCCATTTATTTTTAAAAGCTTTGTCTCTTGTGAAACACAGAAATTAAAAAATTTAATATTCTGTTTGTTATAAATTAAATAAATGTATTTCTATGAACAAAATCAGTTTTTTGATTTTTAGAATATGCTTTTTTTTAACTGTTATTTTTTTCCGAGAATGTTTGGTTTAATACTGTTAGAGATGAATTAAATTAAATACAATTTTTTATTTTTATTTTACTAAAATTTATTATTAACTTCTGTAATATGTATGCGGAATAAAAAATGCTAGAGATTTACTGAATTTTTTTTAAATGGAAATTTTTTTAAACATATGTTTTATTACATTTATTTTTAAAAAAATTGATAAATTTAGAAAATTAAAAAACTGTGACGTATTATTTTCTAATTTCATCTTTACGAAATGTATATATAAAATGTGTTGTTAAAATGTATCAATTTTTTATTTTTTTTATTTTGTTCTTTGGAAGAAAAAGTTATTTTATGTCGTATCCGTTTGCTTTAAAAATATTTATGTAATCTTCATTCATATTTTATAATCTTCATTCATATTTCATTATAATCTTCATTCATATTTTATTATAATCTTCATTCATATTTGATTGTCTGAAATACATTTTTTACAAATTTAGAATATTTAAAATACGGCATTTAAATAAGATTTAAAAATGACCAAATTTAGCAAATTTGATTATTAATTGATCAATACAATCAGCGCCATCTTTATTAAATATCAGAATTTTATTATAATGGAAATTAATAGATTGACTATAGTTTAATAACTACCTCCATTTTTGCATTTTGCTATAACTGAAAAATTTTCTATTAAATTATATTAAATTTACTACCAGATTCTTAAAATTTATATTTATTCGATATTTTTTTTGCATGATATTATGATATTCCGAAAAATGTTTCATTTACATAAATTGTGTTTTGTTGGTATGCTAATCGATTAAAAGGGTAATACTAAAAATGGAGATTAATCGTTGCTATGGTTACGCATTTGTAATATCATTAGCAGGTTAAATTTATAATCCAAAGAGTTTTATTACATAGAATACGTTCTATAAGAGTACTAACTGGTTAAAAATGTAATACGGAAAAAAAAAAAAAAAAAAAAAAAAAATTCTGCAAAGCTGTTGACATGGTAAATAAAAACTATAATTTTGTATATAGCAAATCAAAGATAAGAAAATTACAGTTTTTGAAACTTCATTGATTTAAAAAGTCCTTTGGTTTAGTTACTTAATTCCGTAATACGCACTTATAAATTAAAATAATTTAATTGTTAAAGATCCAATTAAATACATTAGGAATTTCCGTATTAAATAATTTATTTACTTTTGATTTAAATTATTGATTGTGGAATTTAATTATTTATATTAATAATTTAGTTGATTAAAAACCACATTAAAGTTGCCACACAACAAATTGTGCCTCGATATTTAGCGTTATTTTTTCTGTGAATTTATTTAAAAAAACCGTCGTTGTAAAATTGACAAAAGCAGAATGGATGATGTCCAGTACATTATATTTGGGGAAAAAAGATTTAATACTAATTTATTATCATCGTATGCAATACATTAATTATATTTATTAATACTAATTAATTAGTAATTAATTATTTTATTTATTTATTAGCATCATATAATTATTTTTATAATATATTACATGATACTAATAAATTATTATTACAGATGATACTACTAATTAATTATTAGTATCATCTTCAGCTGAAAATTGTCACTGTTTAGCTGATTGGAAGGCGAATGTTTGAATCCGCTGGCTGTGAGAGTTGCGGTCACTGAGAAGAGAATTAGCGTGTATAATCCTCGTATCTACAATTGAAGTGATTTTGAAAATATTTTCAGCATTTTCTCTTATACGAGAACAGAAGCAGTTAATATAGTTAATATATATATATATGGGGGCGAGTGGCTAGCGTTCTGGCGCTCGGCACCACAGGTTTCGGATTCGGGTCCCCGGCGCTGCCGTGTATGTTTGTAATGGTTCGGTATTCACTTTAAACTCTACGGGGGTAGTGTTACTCGCGTCCGTAGCATATCTTGAAGTTACGCGTACCCCCTAGGTAGGACCAAGTGAGTAACGTCGGTGCAGCCTTTGCTGATAGCATAAAGATAATTGTCTAAGTATTTGCCAGCTGCATTAAAAAATATTATTTTTTATTATATATAGAAATACATAAATATATTTATAGAAAAAAATATAAATATAAAAACGGTTATCATTACAAAAGGACATATATTGTGTGTGATGTACAAAACACATAATATTTTTGTTTCTTTTCATTTATTTATTAAATCTACTTGAACCATTTCTAAAAGTGCTAAATTCTTTTTATCTTGAATGAATGGAATAGATTTGTTATTGAAAATAATTTAATTAAAATGTCCCGAGATGTATATTATCCATTTTCAATTGATCAGAACCATTTCTGATGACTGTGGATTAAAAAAATTTTATTTTTTTTTTTTTTATTTTGATTATTTACATGTTTATTTTGGAGATTGGAACTGTGTCAGGCGTTTGACAAAAGGGGGTGGAGCTGCATTTTCCTCTTGAAAACAAAGGTGTGGTTCTCCAACCATTCTTGCGGTCGATTCTTCTTGGAACTACCTTGGAAAATTAATGAACTTTCGTCGGACACCCTAATGAAGCTAGCCCATTTGCATTAGAATTCGATACAGACAAGAAATAGATTATTACCTAATGCTCTTCAATTATTAATTGCCTATTCTTACACGTGAAATAGTTTCACTTCTGAGATGTTTCAAAAATATCATATACTACTGTGTCCAGAAAGTAAGACAAATTATTTTTTTCTTTCAAAAACTCTTTATTTATTCTTCCAAATTTATTTCCTCGCCTTCAAAGTAATCCCCTCCGGACACGATGCACTTATGGCAACGTTTTTCCTAATTCTCAATGCATGCTAAAAAGTCATCGGCAGGGATGGCCTTCAGAACTCAGACTTCTACCGGAGTGGTCTTTTGAGTTTAGGGAATAGCCAGAAGTCGCACGGTGTGAATACGGTGGTTGTGGAACGATATGGGTTTCATTTTTGGCGGAAAAGTCACGAAGAATCAATGCAGTGTGAGCTGACGCATTCAGTGTTTTCGGTACCCATCGAGATTTGACACATTTGAGGCCCAAAATGGAGTTGACCGATTCTATTAAAATTCCAGCATCATCAGCAAAGTCTCTAATTGTAAATCAACCCGTAATCGAACCCCATCTAATTGTAAATTGCAAGCACCAAATCTTCAATTTTTTGGACGTGAGCTTTGTCGGTTGATGTGGTTGTTCGACCAGAGGGCTCTTCGTATTCAACGCGTTCTCAGCTTTCTTGGAACTGTTTATGCCACTTCTAAACATTTCTTTCCGATATCGGAATGCTCACCGAATGCCTTCTGCTACATTCTATACTTTTCCGCAAACAAAATTGAATGCAAGTTCTTTGCTCAATGAATTCAGACATTTCAAGAATCGCCGGAATCCGTTTTAGCGTCTCACAAAGCCAAGTGTAACTCTAACACTAATGAATATTTTACGTCAAATTTCACACAGATGTCAAAGACAGTGCCAGTAACCTAAAAAAAAAAAAAAAAAAATTGAAATTCTATAAGCCCCGGGAATTTTAAATTGAAAATGGGTTTTACTTTTTGAACACAGTAGTATTATCAATTGTAAGCCCAGAATACAGAAAGTTCGAAACCCGATTAGCGAAGTCGAACTTAAAACGTTCGGTAATGGGTACATCACCCGATGGGTACGATATATCTGTAGGTTGGAAGGTTCTTATGCCAGGCTACGGAAAGAGTGGTTTTGTTTGGTTTGTCGCTCTACTGTCATGTTTTGCACACTTTGGGCTAATTAGACCCGGACCTTCTGTTTAACGGGGATTCTGAATCATTTACATCCATACCGCCGCCAGGATTCGAACCTGAGGCCCTTGGAACCAAAGGTCAGAGAGCTAGCCAATTGGCTATTAGGTCACCAGGGAGGAGAATGTGAATGAGTAGATGTCTTTTTTGGGGGTATTCATACGAAATTTTGATGAGAAACTGTGGGTGCGGTGAGGTAAATTACCCTTCGGAAATGCATCCTTGTTAGCGCTGAATCTGCTACATATCTGTTGTTCTAATGGAAAATAATCTGATGGTAAATTGTTCGCATTTAAAAATAAGAACAACATTTTTCACAAAAAAATTATTATATATTATTTATTGTTAATTAAAATTCGGTTTATATCATCCATAAATAATAGGGATTTTTCTCAAAATTGGAAGTATTTCAAATATTTGTTAAAATTAATTAACTCAATTAGTGTATTTAAATGAAGCAAATGTTACCAATACCAATTAACTAATAAATAAGTGTTTTATTTAATACTGAAAATAAAACTAGTAGTTTTATTATTATGGGTAACTTATTAAATAAAGTATTTGCTTTTAAATTCTTTAAAAAAATTGCTTTGCTTTTCAAAAAAAAAAAAAAAAAAAAAAAAAAAAAAAATTGTTTCTAAATTATTAAAAAAAATATTGAACTTTGAATTATGATTTAACAATAATTAATTAAGAAAAACCTCTTTACATAAATACGTTGTATTGAAAAGTGTCAGATTTACAATTAAGAATTCCTTATCCCCCCTAAAAGGAATAATAAATAATTTTTCATTTATAATAATTGTATTCATCTTATAAAATCTTCTACATTATTTTTATATTCTTTTTTTTTTTGTCACTTAATTGGAATTTAATTTTTTTCTGTATAAAAAGCGTCGAATCCCACTTGTTAGAACAGTCGCCCAAATTTTGGGTGTCACCCCCACATTCTAATTAAATAAATACAGTAACTTTTTTTTGCAGTCGAATTGCAATTTTTCATCTTTTTAATTCAAAAATCGTCTGCGCACGAATTATGAATGGGAAATGACGTCATAGCTTTTTATGCTCACATAAAAGCTATGACGTCATCTCCCATTCATAATTTGTATGTTCATATTCGTGATTTTTAATTTATTGTCTTTTTGTTGTTTTATTTTTATTCGAAATTAATTTCATATTTGAATTTAACTTTTTTATTTCATGTTTCGATTTGCTTTTACTTTACTTATTTTTAAATGTTGAAAGAGACAGAGATTAATTAGTGTTTTTTTTTAAAAAATTTTTTTTTTTTTTTTTTATTTATTTATTTTTTTTGTAAATCCCGTTACCCTGATATGAGAATAAATAAAATATTGATGAAATTGGAAAATGGCACAATTTGTTGAATACTTTCTTTTATTTTTAACTTATTAAAATAAAATACTAATGTGCCCAAAAAGTAAGACCATTATTATTATTTTTTTTTCAAAAACTATTTATTCTTAAAAATTTATTTCATCGCCTTCAAAGTATCCCTTCGGACACAGCACACTATTTCCAATCCTCAATGCATGCTAAAAAGTCATCGGCAGGGATGGCCTTCAAAGCAGCGCGACGATTCACGTTGAATCTCTTCAATCGACTCAAAAAGGTGTCCCCGTAGTGGCCTTTTGAGTTTAGAAAATAGCCAGAAGTCGCACGGTGTGAATACGAAATGGAACGGCATGGTTTTCATTTTTCGGTACCAATCGAGATTTGATACGTTTGAGACCCAAAATGGAATGGATCGATCCTTTTGAAATTCCAACATCCTCAGCAAGGTTTCTCATTGTAAATCGATGGTTTGCAAGCACCAAATCTTTAATTTCTTGGACGTGAGCTTCGTCAGTTGAGGTCGATGGTCGGCCAGAGGGCCTTCGTCTTCAACGCGTTCTCTGTCTTCTTTTAATTGTTTATACCACTTCTAAACATTACTTTCCGTCCGATATAGGAAAGCTCACCGAATGCCTTCAGCAACATTCTATACGTTTCCGCAAACAAAATTGAATGCAAGTTCTGTGTTTAATTAATTTAGACATCTCGAAAATGGCCGGAATCAGTTTTAGCGTCTCACAAAGCCAAGCGCAACTCTCACTAATGAATATTTTGACATCAAATTTCACACAGATGTCAAGGACAGTGCCAGCAACCTAAAAAAGAAAAAAAAATATTGAAATTCCATTAGCCCCGGGAATTTTAAATTGAAAATGGGTCTTACTTTTCGGACACAGTAGTATGTAATAATTATAAACTTAGAAATATCACTTACAAATTTATAAAAAAAAAAGGATAATGAAATTTTAAACCCTTTTATTTTAAAAACGCTCTAAATTTACTTCACAGTTCATTGACTTGATTTTTTTTCCCTAGTCATCAAATTATCAAGTAGGCTGGAGTTCATAAATTTTACTTACTAGTTTACGAGCTTTGCAGCGAAAAGAATTTTTTTTAAAATAGTGGAATGTTTTCTTTTTTAAAACATATTTTTTGGACTCGCGCTATTTTAAAGATAAATTGTTACTGTTCCATGTTTCGATTTATTTTTTTTTTTGGGGGGGGGATATTTCACAAAAATATTTTGATTGCTTTATATTTTCGTTCATCAAATAATTGTTTTACATATAATTTTTGGGGGAAAAAAAAGGAAAAAATATTAAAAGGGGGAAAAAAAAAATAATAATGAAGGCACTATCATATGATGTTGAATCTTCGTTTTTGATATTAAAATAAAATTTTAAATAATTTTTGAATTGGTAAATAATATTGTAGATATTACCTACAAATATATAAACAAAAAATTACTAAATAACATTTAATAGTACTATTCTATAAAATTAATTAGAATTTTTTTTTTGCATTTAATTTTTCTCTTTTTTTATTAATACGCTTTTATTAGCTTCACTTGTATGTTTGTATGTATGTATGTATGTTTGTATGTTTGTATGTACTCACTTTTTGGGCTCGATTTTGGGACTGATGGCGCCGTCTACTGGCGAGTCAATCGAATTGCGCTCTTCCTATTGGCCGAAAATTTCGGTGGGTAAAAGTATGTAAACTTAGCGGATAACCGGCCAAGTGGAAAACAAAGTAAAAACAATTATACTTTAAAAAACTAAAAAAAAATATGCTTTTAGAGTTAATCAGACTAAAAAGTAAAAAATAAATTAATAGTTTAAAAAAAACTATACGCTTTTAGAGTTTCTAAAAAGTAAAAAATAATTGTTAACATAAGAATAAAATGACTGACGAGAAAATGAATGTCACTGTTTTGGGGTGCTTTGTTGACATTTTTTAAACTAACTCTGCATTTCGGAAGGAAACTAGTGAAAAATTATAACGATTGATATCGAGCACCCCACGCTTTTAGAACAGTGACATTCATTTTCTCGTCAGTCATTTTATTCTTATGTTAACAATTATTTTTTACTTTTTAGATTGATTAACTCTAAAAGCGTATTTTTTAGTTTTTTTAAACTATTAATTTATTTTTTTAAATACATCTAATAATTAAATACATGATTTGTTTGTGTGTTACATTTATTATTATATTTTTATAGTTTTTTTTTCTTTGAGTATTTTTGTTAATTATTGGAAGTTGGTTTTTGATGTGTTATGTTTTATTTGATTTAATTTAATAATTGTAAATTAAATTAAAATTAATGAATAAAATAAAAAATTAAATATTTAATTAATGTCAAATTACGTAATTGCTTTAATTTAAATTTAATATGAAAGAAAAATATTTTGTTTTTGAAAAAACATTTGTTTTGTACATGATTTTATAAACTAATTTTGTTGAAAGAAAATAAATAATAATAAAATAAAAAAACTTAGGAACGACATTTTTTTTTTAAATTTATTATTTTTATTATTTTTATTTTTTACAAAAATCATGGAAAATTTACACCTTTTATGTAGAATAAAATATTATATTCGTTATATCTTTAGTGGATGTATGATTTTAAATATATTTTCTTATTAAATTTTCTTACAATATTTAAAGCTCCAGTTATATACCGGAAAAAGTATCAACCTTTTTTTTTTATTATAAAAACTATAATAAAATTATTTAAACTTGGATATTATTATTATATTAAGCAATTAGGAATATTAAATTGATTAGCTTTGAAATATTGAGTATTCAACAATACAAAATTGGTTAGTGTTCAAATATTGAGCAATCAGCAATATTAAATTTATCAGTGTTCAAATATTGAGCATTCAGCAATATTAAATTGATTAGTGTTCTCATATTATTCAAAGAATGTTGCTTATATATGGAGTATGAAAAAAAAATTGTTAATGATGTTTATATAATATTCCGTAAATTATTTCTAATAAAATATAAATAATTGTTTTTAATTTTTCGTTTTTATTATAGAATAATAATAAAAAATTATAAATAAAATTTATTTATCACATAGTTAAAGAAAAATGACGTTTTAAAAATCGCTTTTATTTATTTATAAATTTTATAATTGTAATTTATTTTCTTCATTTTTCTAAATTAGATATTATTTTTATTTACATTGATTGCCATTATTTTTAAATTTTTATTTTAAATGATCCTTTCTGTACTTTTATAATTATGTCATCATATTTTCCTTTTTATTTTCAACATAATATTATAAAAACATTGAAACATGTACAGTTTGTATGGAAGCATTTTATAAGCCTAAATAAAAATAATTTTTTTAAAAATCTAATTTATTCTGTAATTTATTAATTGAATTTATTCTGTAATTTATTAATTGATTAATAAAAAAGTTCATATTTTTATTCACAATCTCGACCATCTTTAATAAAATTTTCGACTAACTTCAATAAAAATATAAAAAAAGTTTTATATTATATTCCGAATCTCAATTGATAATCTATCATTTTATTTATGGAACATCTGATTTTACTCAGGAAAATAACTAGAGCATTTATATCAAATCATTTCATCAGTATATGAAAAAAATGTTGATAAAATCGTTCCCATTTAATTGTAATGCAATTTAAGAAAGGAATTCATTAAAATACCGTTATATCACACTTCTGAAAAACAATGAGAAAACTGTTTTAAAAAAAGTCCCAGTTGAAGTAGTATTTTATTTAGAACGTTTTCGGAAAGTTGTTCATGACTGTTTTGGAATGATAGTGTTATTTAAAATGATAAGATAAACTAATGTTCTCATGTAAACAGAGATAATATAATAATAATGATACTAAAAGCACATTGCAAAAAAATATAGAACACTTAAAATGAAATATAAAAAAATATATGTAAATATAAAAGAAATAAAAAAAAAGGAAATCATTAAAAAATATTTATTTTATTAGTGCGATATTTGTTTCATCAAAATTTCGCATTTTGTTTCATTTGCAAATCGATCTCAATTGGGGTATTTGCATATCGTAATAGGTGTTGCGTCCGTTTTGAGGGTGTTTTGAGTTTGATCCATTTCATTTTAGGGAAGGGAAAAAAAAAAAAAAACCGATTCGCAGGTGTAAGTTGAACCACTAGCGCTAACTACATCAACTGGGAGTTTGGTTTGCTCTGCTATCAACAATCAATTGTGCGTATCTAGGGATGGTCACTGAGGTCACTTAAATCGAAATATAGAACCTGCTATATTAGATGTTCCCAGATTCGCCGAATACAATTTAATTATTCTGCGAACATAATGTTATTTTTTTAATACTTTGGTTTTCACTTGGCCATTATAAACTAAATATATTTTGTAAAACTGGGATCAATTTCACGGACCGCAAAAATATTCAAGGCCGGCCGCGGGTCGGCCACCTCTGCTCTTAATGCTTCCATTTTTCCCCTTCCTCACAAATGTGGGCGAATTTTTCTTAAAGCAACCTCCACTAAATCACCTTCTCATCTCCTGAATGTCTGAATCTCATCACCTTTCAGTGATTCTGAGTGTGATTTCAGTGATCCACGTTAAACAATAGGTCCCGGTCTAGTTAGTATAACTTGTGCAAAACAATGACCGTAGAACGGCAAATCAAACCAATTGTTGGCCATTTTACAATGCGACATCAAATTTATAAATCAGCCTGTTTACGCTAAAGCTTGAAATTAAAACTATTATAGGTGGCATCTGGGGTTTAGTTTTTTTCGGACCTAATTAAGCGATATTTCGGCCTAATGTTATGCGAACATTCAATTCGGGTCTTCTAAAGTCTTCTCTGTGGGAAAATGTAACGTCAAACCGCTATGCAAAATTCAAAACTTGGTTTTGGATAGTGAAAATAAGTGTTTAAGGAATCATTTATGTTGCCTAGAAACGTAAAACTACAAATAGAATATAAACAAAATAAGTATAAATAATAGAAGCACAAGAAATATGTCAATGTATCATTAGCCTATAAGTGAAAAAAAAAATAATAAAAAGTCACAAAATTTGGATTTCAAAATAACAAAGAAAGACTTACAACAAGAATTTTATCAGCTTAAGAAATAAAATAAAATAAAAAATCAATTTAAATTTTTTATTCCATATTCATCATAGTATGAAGTAAAAGACATTGATAAATAACACGCAGCTTTAACTCAACGTGGTTGTTGGGAAAACTGGCAGGAGACCAAGTCGGACGAGTTCAAACACTGTGGTGAAATAAGAGAGAGGAGTTTTTTTTGCAGAGGTTTTTATTACAAAAAAAAGTACTTTCAATTTTTAATAATTAAAATTTAAACTGCATAAAATCAAAAGAAAAATTAAATGTAAAAAAATTTCGCACTGACTATTCAACTTTTTTTTTCTTCAAAAATTACTTTGGAGGCGTATTATCTGCCTATCACCCCTTAACAAATAATCGACCTTTCGTCCGTTTCTACTTTTGATCAAACTTTTTATCATACAGATTGGGTTAAACCGAATGTAATGCAGGATTTTAACATATCTAAATTCAAATCGATATAATTCGATTTTGATTTATTTACTTATTACTAGGGGTATCAAAATCGAGTCTACTCATTACCATTTACGTTGACTTTGTTTATTCCACTACACTATGTTTTAATTTTTATTTTCCTGAGAAGATATGGAAATATTGTTGTTCTAATGCAACTAGCAATACAGAGACAGTTAATCTCTTATGCCACAAGCAAGGACTACACCGCTGTTGCTCATTTAGCATTATCCAGGGGGAACGTGTAACTTAAAGATATTTTGCGGACGCGAGTATCACTACCCCCACACAACGCTCTACGATCCTATGAGACCTGGACCTACGCTTTAAAGTGGATTCCTAACCGCTGCAAACATCCATGACACCGATAAGACTCGAGCTCGAAACTTGTGGATGAAGATGAAAAACAAATGAAAGATGAATATATGATTTTCATCTTCAGCCACAAGTTTCGAGCTCGAGTCTTATCGGTGTCATGGATGTTTGCAGCGGTTAGGAATCCACTTTAAAGCGTACATGTTGCACATGTTGTTACTAATCCCCCGGTGCAGGAAAACCTACATCAGGTCCAAAGGACCCCTCGCTGGCACAGGGCCATGGCTAAGGGGAACATGCAGCTTCACTTTAGCGAGAAACCACGAGAGCTGAAGACTGACTAAACCTTAAGGCAACACTCTACGATCCTATTTGACCGGCACCTACGGTTTAAAGTGCATTCTGAGCCACTACAAACACCCATGGCACCGCCGGGACTCGAACTCTGTGGCACCGAGCACCAGAACGCTAGCCACTCGGACATCAGGTGCCAGATATGGAATATGATAAGTTGCATTATTTGCCATATCATGTTTTTTTAGCTTAGACATCATGCAAATGCTGCAAAAGCAACAACTCGAAACACTTCTTCCGTGTATCGAGGATATACAAGTGATATTCAATTTCGACATTGGTTTAAAAAGTTTCCGAGAAAATAATTTTAGTCTTGTAGGTGAGCAGAAAAGTGATTGGCCAATGCCGTTGATCCTAATGTTTTAAAAGCACTGGTAGAGTTAGAACCCTATAGAGAACTAGCTGGTAGATTCTCCACTGTGCCTAAATTACTGTAGTGGAACACCTTAAAAATAACAAAGAATAGTTGCTCGAGCTGATATTTTTGTTCCTCATGAACTTACAGCTCCAAACATTCAACAACAAGTCAATGTTTGCACATCACTAGTCACAAGAAATGAATTTGATCCTTTTTTTAAAGCGTATAGTGACTGGAAGATGTAAAATGGATTCTTTATGTAAACTTTAGTCGAAAAAGACAATGGTTAAACCCAAATGAAAAACCTATTCCCACCATATGACTAGGATTGCATCCAAAGAAGGTTTTGCTTTGAATTTAGTGACATATGGAAGGGGTGTTTTATTTTGAACTGCTTGCGGATAACCAAACAATCACCTCAGACGTCTACTGTCGACAATTGGAGAATTTAAAGCGGGCTTTAATCACTTGTAGCATTTCTGTAGCAAGAGAAGAGTTGTAGCATTTCGTTCCCAGGAGTAAGGAATGTATATTCTTTAACAAGTACATACTAACAACCTATCACTCAAATCTGACAGCAGATAAGCAGTGTCAGGGATATTTATATTACATGCAATTAGTGTTATGTACTGCTGAGAACGACCTGTCACTCAAACGTGATGGCAGATATTCAGTATCATGGATAATGAGACATCATGAAATAAATGATTGTCTGTGCGGCTTTCACAGGTCGAAACAATTACAGATATAATATGGACTACACCGTGAGTTGTTGCATCGTGATGGGTGATAGACAATGGTCTGAGAAAGGGTCAATTCCAATGAAAAGTGAGGGAAGCCAAAGTAGTTTGCTCCCTACCCCCTCTCGCCAGCGCGCCCATCTTGACAGATTGTTCTTAAAGGAAGACTTTTATAGAAGAAGATAGTTTTCTGGGTCGAATCGACAAGCAGTGTTGTTTTTCTCATTTTCTAAAAGTGATTGAACAGGTCAGAGATTCCACCTGTTTACAAAGTGAGCCCCTTCTGTTTTTTTAGTTTTCCTTTTTTTAAATAGAATTCTGTATATATATATATATATATATATATATAGTGCTTGTAAATAAAAAGTAAAACATTCACATGTACCTGAAAGTGGCCCTCTTCTTGAAGCCGTTATAGATTTAGTATAGGCTGAGACGTTACTCACTAAACAACTTACTAAACAGACGGCGTGTGATTCTTCACCAAAATAACGCTAGATCTCACCTTTCATAAATGAATTGAACGAGGTTAAATAAATTAGAATGGAAAATTTAACCTCATCCACCTTACAGTCTAGAAATCTAGAAATATTATTATTATATATTATCATTATTTTCTTGATGTCTAAAATTTGAATAATAAATAGGATATCGAAAATTCACTAATGGGTATTTTGCTGCAAAACCAATAGAAAAAAAAAAAAAGTTCTTCCAAAATAGAAACAAGAAGTTGCCCGAAAGATGCTTAAATGTCATAGGAAATTATAATATATTAATGATTAAATATTGGAACAATAAATATTGTTTTTCCTTTCAAAATTGTCTTTCTAAATCCAGCAGAACCAAAAAAATTTTCCGAGATATGTGGAACCATAAATATTTTTCTGTTCCTTTCAAAATTGTCTTTCTAAATCCAGCAGAACCAAAAAAATTTTCCGAGATATGTGGAACCATAAATATTTTTCTGTTCCTTTCAAAATTGTCCAGCAGAACCAAAATTGTCTTTTTTTAAATCAGCAGAACCAAAAAAATTTTCCGAGATATGTGGAACCATAAATATTTTTCTGTTCCTTTCAAAATTGTCTTTTTAAATCCAGCAGAACCAAAAAAATTTTCCGAGATATGTGGAACCATAAATATTTTTCTGTTCCTTTCAAAATTGTCTTTTTAAATCCAGCAGAACCAAAAAAATTTTCCGAGATATGTGGAACCATAAATATTTTTCTGTTCCTTTCAAAATTGTCTTTCTAAATTCCTGTAAAACCAAACACAAAAGTTCTTTTAGATGGAATCAAAAAGTTGCTCGATAGATAAATTCTATAGGAAATGTTACTATATTAGTGATTAAATATGTGGAGCAACAAATATATATATATTTTTTTCCTTTTCAAAATTGTCTTTCTAAAACCTGCAATACTTTCCGTTCAACCTAATCTTAACCCTAAAGAGATTGATAAAGATCACACAGCCAATTGTGATATCCGCTGAAAGCTTTTGTGGAAACTCTTTTCTTAGGTCATTGTTACGGAGTAAGAAATAGAGCAAGCCAGATGAGAGGGAGGCGGTGGGGTGATGGGGAGGGGGGGGAGTAGAGCTGACAACTGTGACTTAGCGTTTTTATAGTAGTAGCTTGGCGTCGTTTCCTTGAAACTTTTCTTAACTGTGTGAGTAGTTGCTTAGACAGGAATGAGTAGTTTGGAAGATTGATTGCACGAGCCTTTGCTACTTTAATTGCCTCTGCTTTTTTTTTTTTTTTTTTTTTTCGTTTTTAAACTAATCTCGTTTGAGATGGTTAAATTGGTTTGAATTACAAAAATCTTCTAACTACTATTGCAAAATAATACTATGAAATTACCCGGTAAATGGATCTGATGAAAATCGCTTGTCAGTTTCGCTTAAGTCGGGATTAAATTTTGTTTAGTTAGCATCAAAAAACAACAAAAACGCAAGTTTTTAAAACAAATATTTCGATAAAATTGTAGTTCTTTACAGAATCAATCTTCTATAATTTCTCATCCTCCAAAATATGCCGCAATTATTTTAAAAACAGATTATTTTTATACAAAATTAAAAATTTTTCCACTTTTAGCATCATGAAAAGTTTATAACTGGAAAAATATTTGTATACATACGTTTGACAATTTAAGTTTTTCTGTAAAATGCTTGCATTTTTTTATCGATTACGATTTACTGATTACATCGGTTACAGTTACATCGATTTACTAAAGACTTTATATACATATTTTTCAAGAGCTTGATTTGATGGCCGGGTGACTAGCGCTCTGGCGTTCGATGGCACAGGTTTCGGGTTCGAGTCCAAGCGGTGCCATGGATGGTTGTGGTTGGGAATCCACTTTAAACCGTAGGTCCCGGTCTAACATGCTCGTAAAGCGTTGGGTGTAGGGCTGATAACCCTCCACCGTCAAAAAGAAAACATCTCCTGTCTAGTAATCTGCCAGCAGGCAGATGGCCATGGTCCACTATGGAGCTGTTGCGCCACTGATGATGATGATGATGCTTATTTTAGGTTGAAATTGTTTATTTTGCGGGGGTGTTATTACTCCGCGTTTGTAGATTATTTTCCAACTACACGCACCCCTGGGTAGTGCTAAGTGAGTAACGTCGGTATCGTATAAAAAACAAAAATAATAATGCTTATTAATTGCGCAACAGCCCCATGGTAAGCCAAGGCCGTCTGCCTATTGGCAAGATATATTTTCTTTTTACAAGGTAGAGTTGACAGTCCAACGCACTACAGTCATATTAGACCGGCACCTACGGTTTAAAGTGGATTCTGAATCACTACAACATCCACCTGGATTCGAACCCTGTGGCACCGAGCGCTAGTTACTCAGCCATCAGGTGAAGAATCAGAATTTAAGAATCATCACTTTCATATAATTAGAATTCATTTTCATATAATTGTAATTCACTTTGATATGTTTATAATTCACTTTCATATAATTATAATTCATTTTCATATAATTGTAATTCATTTTCATATAATTGTAATTCACTTTGATATGATTATAATTCACTTTCATATAATTATAATTCATTTTCATATAATTGTAATTCACTTTGATATGATTATAATTCACTTTCATCTAATTATAATGGCTTTCATAATAACAATCATATAATTACTTTCCATAGATTGTTTATTTTCTGTAATAAACGGTTCCAATCAGCATCTTTTGCATTACCCAGTAACGGTGTTAACTTTTGTGTATTATTTAGCGACACCGGATTTTTGGTACTTCTTCATCTTTAATTACCTTTGGAAACAGTCAAACCCCTGAAGATGTTTTATTCCTATTATCTATTCCTAATTCATTTTTTTCTTCTGATTTCTTCTTAAGACTAATCGGCATAAGCAGCTAACGCGCGAGCACACATCTCCAAGTCAAGTCAATAGTCAATAGTCGACCTGTCTTATCCGAGGCGGCAGAATGCAGAGCGGGTCCCCGCCCATCCGTTACAGAAATGACCAAGATGAATTGGGCCCGCATGCCAGGGCGTGTCCACTCGTCTCCGCAATTCACTTAACCCTTTCTCTCCCTCCCCGTGAATAGGCATCGAGGCGTCTGCTGCGAACCTGCCCGCGTGAATCTGCTACACCCTCCGTTGCCTTGCATCGGCATGAACTTGACCTTTAAGCCAGCTGGTTCGTCTTTCACAGCATTGCAATGTGGCTAACTTAGTGTCTTCTGGGACATAGACGACATGTGTTTGAGTTTTGTTTTTTAAAGAATTAAAAGTTGGCATAAAAGATCATCAAGACATTTTCTATTATCTGCTGCCGTTTACAATGTGGTAAATGTTGTACACCGTCTATCGGCATGAACTTGAACTTTAAGGCAGCTATTTGTCTATGCAATGCCATTGCAATGCCATTGCAATGTGGTTAACTTAAGAGAGACTAACTTAGTGTCTTCTGGGACATATAGACGATATGTGTTTCAGTTTTGATTTTTTTAAAGAACTAAAGTTGGTTTAAAGAATCATTAAGACGTCTGCTGTTACCTGCTGCTGTTTACAGTGCAGTGACTGTTGCACATTATAGGCATAAATTTGACTTTCAAAGATGGGTCATGTTTCACGCCAATGCAATGTGGTAACTCAGTGACTTCTGGAACATAGGCGATGTGTTTTGAGTTTTGGTTTTTTTAAAAGAATTAAAGTTGGTTTAAAGTATCATTTATCTGTCTGCTATTACATGTTGCCGTTTGTAATATAGTAACTGTTGCACGCTCTGTATCGGCATGAACTTGACATTTAAGGGTGGTCGCATTTCACGCCATTGCAATGTAGCAACCTACACTAGTGTCCAAAAGATGATTATGTGAATAATGAAAGAACTTTAAAGGATCATCAAGACGTCTGCTATTATTTGCTGCAGTTTGCAATGTAGTAACTGTTGGCAAGGTCGATACAAGGCACCCTCCATTGCCTTGTATCGACATGAACTTGGTCTTTGAGCCAGCTGGTCGTCTATGCATTGCCTTGTATCGACATGAACTTGACCTTTAAGCCAGCTGGTCGTCTATGCATTGCCATTGCAATGTGGTTAACTCAGTGTCTTCTGGGCCATAGACGATGTCTTTTGAGTTTTAGTTTTTTTTTTTTTTTTTTTTGCCGTATCCCTCATGGAAGGAGGGAAGAGGGGTGCAGCTTCTTTCTGATGGAGCACCCGTAGGTAGAAGTTCTTCTCCGTGACGCTCTTATAGTCATAGGAGACCGGGACCTACGGCTAAAGTGATTCCTCGAACCCGAACCTGTGGACTCGAACCCGAAACCTGTGGCGCCAGAGCGCTAGACACTCGGCCATTTAGGCCCCCAAAGTTTTTTTTTTTAAAGTTGGTTTAAAGGATCATCAACCGTCTGCTATTACCTGCTGCCGTTTACAATGTAGTGAATGCAGTGACTGATCGGCATAAACTTGACAAACTTGATGTGTTTGAGTTTAAGTTTATTTAAAGAATTAAAAATTGGCTTAAAAGATCATCAAGACATCTATTACCTGCTGATGTTTATAATGTAGTAACTGTTGCACTCTGTCTATCTGATAAACTTGTACATTTAAGGGTGGTCGCATTTCCTACCATTGCAATGTAGCAACCTACGTGTAAGTAAGAGTCCAGAAGTTAATTGGTGATTATGTGTAAGTTTTTGCATAGAGTCCAGAAGAGCTTTTCGCGCTAGGGAGAAAAGCTAACGGACGTCCTGGTGAATTATGTGAATAATGAAAGAAATTTAAAGTATCATCAAGACGTCTGCTATTATTTGCTGCCGTTTTGCACACTTGTTGAACTGTTGCACACTGTCTATTGACATAAACTTGACATTTAAAGATTGGTCGTCTTTACTTCTGGGACATAGACGATGTCTTTTGAGTTTTAGTTTTTTTAAAAGTTGGTTTATAGGATCATAATGCCGTCTGCTATTACCGGCTTTCTTGCAATGCAGTGATTGTTACATACTTGACATTCAAAGATTGGCATAAACTTGACATTCAAAGATTGGTCGCATTTAACGTCGTTGCAATGTGGTACCTCGGTGTCTTTTGGGACATATGCGATGTGTTTTGAGTTTTAGTTTTTTTTTAAAGAACTAAAAGTTGGTTTAAAAGATCATCAAGACGTCTGCTATTATCTGCTCTCTTGCAATGTAGTAACTGTTGCATACTGTCTATCGGCATAAACTTGACATTCAAAAGATTGGTCGCATTTCATTCCATTGCAATGTAGCAACTTACGTGTAAGTAAGTGTCCAGATGTTAATTGGTGATTATGTGAATAATAAAAGAAATCTTAGTCAGGAGTGGTACAGGCCGGGTGGCTAGCGTTCTGGCACTCGGTGCCACAGACTTCGGGTTCGAATCCCGGAGGTGCCATGGATGTTTATTGGTTCGGAATCCTCTTTAAACTGTAGATTCCCATCTCATATGACCGCAGAGCGTCACAGAGCCCAATCAGACTTCTTCTCACCCACATCATTCCCAAACTGTAAAGGGGCAACTCAGCTCTAGGCACAGTGGTGTAGTAGTAGTCAGCAATGGTGGAAAACTTGTTATGTGAGAGCGTAAAACCTTTATAAACAGTGGCGTAACAATAGGGTTGTAAGATGGGTAAATTGCCACTGGCCCCGGCCCGAGCAGACAGGCTATGAGTACAGGAAAGACTTGACATTTATTATTACAAAATAAAGTAAAATTTAATAATTCTATATTTAATATTCTTAAGTTACTAAAGCGATAAATTAAAAAAAATATGTACGAAAAATATATTGCATCTGGTAGTAATAGAAGTAGTTACTCACGGGGAATCCCGATTCTAGGGACTTCCCCTTTTTCTTGCGTGTGATACGCCGTGTGAAAATTATGGTCTGGCCCAGACCTGGTGAAATAGATTCGACGTAGACTCAGAGAACCCTGAAAATTTCCGTCCTTGGAATGAACTGCAGTAGTGAATCTAATTTATATCTTTAATTTTCATTTTATTGTAAATAGAGTTCTGTATTTGTATATATAATTCTTGTGAATAAAACTTAAAGTGTTCCCATGAACCTGAAAGTGGACCCCTTCTCGAAGCCGTTATAGGTCAAGTAGAGGCCGAGACATTACAACATATTTTGGAAATTACATAGTTTTGTTATGATAAGAATGCAAAGTTATTATAGAAATTGCAACACAATTTACAGCTTCATAAATCAACAAATGTTTGGAATGAATTTTAATATTTATAAAAAAGATATAGTATAAGGTATAGTATTTTATAGTAACCTTAAAATCTTAGACAAATCTTCTTATAGATGTTACAATGCAGACACAGTTTCACTTATTCATTGAAATTTAATGTGACGGTATTTCGTTATAAGCGTTCCTAAAAGTCTTCTTAAAAATAACTAATTTATATTTATACCAGCGTTAATAAATAACATAAAATTCGCTTATAAACAATGCATCAAAAGAAATTCAAAGTATTCTAGTTTTTAATACGACTAATTACGAATACAAAAATTTATAGGTAATAAAATGGTTTTTGTCTAAATTGTAAAATTTAAAATGGCTAAACCTCTTCTTCATCAGAATTAAATTGAAACAAATATTTTAATATATAAATAAAACCGATGCATATTTAATTGTTCATAGAAATTTTTTTAAAGCAAAAAAAAATAAAAATCTATTACTTAAATGTAAAGAATTATTCGTTATTGTAAAAAAAATTGAGATACTGCGATTATTTAAAAAAAAAAGAAGAAAGTAAAATTTCTGTGAAGTTTGATTTTTGAAATTAAAAAAAAAAAATAATGACTTATATTCTAGTATCCATTATTATATTCTAAAACTTTCAAAGAAGAAATTCGTCAAATATTTCAGAATGTCGTCATTCGTCGAATATTCGTCAAATATTTTTTTTTTTTTTTTTTTTTTAGCACGATAAAAAAAAAAATATTTTCTTAAAAAAAAATATTTTTTCAAAAAATGTTCTATCGGAACATCAATTAAATCACCTTTGAATATAAAATTCTATTTTTTAAAAAATGCTAAATTTTTCTTCTTTTTTTAATTTAATTCTTTTTCATAATATTTATTTTTCACTTTTATACTGAACCGTCGTGAGTAACTGGCGTTAAGTTATTTATTGATTTGTGCTACAAAAAGATTGGCCATTAGTTTGCTCTACCATTCTTTATCCAAGGATCTTTTTTCTTAATTTACTTTATTGATTTAATGGATCGTTTGCTTCTTTTTTTTTTTTACGAAATCGTTTGCATTTTCTTTTTACGAAATCGTTTGCATTTTCTTTTTACGAAATCGTTTGCATTTTCTTTTTACGAAATCGTTTGCATTGCTTTGTAGATTAGTTTTTGAATAACAATCAGACCGTAGAATTGTTTTAAACTAATCTAAAAAAGTTAAAACAATCCAAGTCATAGACATGATTCATTAAAATATTAGTATTTCGTTTGTGTTTTTAATTTTTAAAAATAAATCTAAAATTCAGTACGCAAAGGATGTTTTTCCTCATGATTGTCTTAAAATATTTTCGAAATTTTTTTTTTTTTTTTTTTGATTACGCATATAATGATCCGATTTAATTTGCATTTGTAAAAAAAGTTTTGAAATTTGAAGAATGTTTATATATCTTCTGATATTTAACATTCTTCAATTACTTTTTGGTGATTTTTTAGGATTTTTGAAGTACTATTGCTATAGCTAAGAATTGTACAAATCAAAATTTGTGGGCTGTTGCGCCACTTATACTGATGATGATGATTATACTATTCTGGCGCTTGGGGCCACAAGTTTCGGGTTCGAGTCCCTGCGGTGCCATGGATGTTTGTAATGGTTCGGAATCCACTTTAAACTGTAGGTTCCGGTCCAGTATGACTATAGAGCGTTGGGCGTAAGGCTGACAATCCTACCACTTAAAAAATAAACATTACCTGCCTCGAAGTCTGCCAGTAGGCAGAAAGGTCCTTGGCCCACCATGGAGCTGTTGCGCCACTGATGATGATAATTATTATTAGTATACAAAATCGAATCAGAAATTAAAATAATTACGTGGGTTTCAAACTATCTATATTATTGCACATGAAGTAAAAAAAAAAATTATAAATAATAATAATACCAATTTTGCCTTGGCCCACTTTGGGTTTGTTGCGCCGATGATGATTATGCAATTCGTAATTGGTATTGTTTTTAAGTTATGTAGAAGTATAGTATAATTTTTCAACATCTTTTTTTTTATATTTAAAAGTTTGAAAATGTTTTTGCAGGTATTAATGGGACAAAATATATATATATATTAGTATAAAAAATACCATTAAAATATGTATAATTTTGAAATTCTGTTTAATAGTAATAAAATAATAATTATTGTCTCATTTGTTACTAAATATATATATAATTTAGTTGATTAAAAAATAATTAATTTAATTTATTATTTTATATTAAAATTAATTAAATTAATAATTAATGTTTTAAAATAATTAATTATTAATTTAATTAATTTTAATATATAATAATTAATTTAACATTATCAATTTAATATAAATTAATAAAAATAATTAATTTATTTTTATAATTTTTATTTTCATTCCTAATTAAAATTAATGAATACAAATTCTACTTTTAATTTTCAATTTTATCATCTTAATTGTATTACCATGGGAACAGCATTAAAAATGACGACATGATTAAATAGTTGTAAATTACGACTCGTTGTTGTTGTTGTAAATTGCAAATAGTTGTAAATTGCAACCCACTGACCTAATCATCAAACATATTCTATATTAAAAAAAAACAATAACAAGAAGATTTTACTACCCATTATGGCTCAACACCGAAAGAATATTGCTCTTAAAACCCATTAAACACTGAGATTTTTTTCGTCTTTAAACTTCCTTGAAAACATAACCTCGCTTAAGTACAAACAATGCTCAATTTTCCTAACACTAACTCCGTTGCCAGACCCATCATTAACAGGTGCGGCCTTCATAAATTGGCCTCATTAATATTTTGGAGGACATGTCTTTTTTAGTTTGAAAGAAATCCATTACACGATCCATTAAATAGAATGCCACTACTGCAAATTGATTCAATCTTTGGGATAGAAGGGGTCGTTTCAGAATGATTGTGATTTACTAAATTATGTTTTGCGATTTCAGAGATAAAAAAAAAAAAAAATGGTTACGCAAATAAACTGCAATATAAAAATGTAAGTATCTCATATTCCTGTGAAAAAGCTCAGAAATTGTAGAACTTTTTTTATACTTAAATTACGGTTGTCGGCATATTTATATGACGCCGCTAATTTCAATAAAAACCATTGGCACTTTTCCATTAGTTGGCGCAAGGAAAAAAACAAATCGCCAAATGTCGCTAAATATACCACGTTTTTATTTCTATAATATATATTTCTTAAGTTATTGAACAAATATACATTTTAAATGAAATGAATCATTCGTTTTATTAAAAAAAAAAAACAGTTTTATTGTCGGAATTTTTTATATCGATGGCTTATTGCGTCGTCGCCAAAACGAAAAATTATATGATATTGGCGAAATTTGCGCCAAGGCTGACGGGAAAGTATTAAAATGTTATTCTTCTTCTTTATCGGCCCAACACCTACTGGCAGATTTTGAGACAGAACATGTTCATTTTTTACAGGGCACGTTTGTCAGCCCTTTGCCTAAATGTCATATTAGGCCGGGGCCTACGGCCCTAGTCCCAACTCCTCTTTTCTGTAGGGGGCCCAATGGCCGAGTGGCTAGCGCTCTGGTGCTCGGTACCACAGGATTCGGGTTCGAGTCCCGGCGATGGCATGGATGTTTGTAGTGTTTCGGAATCCACGTTAAACTGCAGGTCCCGGTCCGTTTAGCCTAAAGTGTGCATAAGATGACCGTAGTGCGACAAACAAACCAAACCAAACCACTTTTCTGTAATTTTATGTACTATGATCTTTACTTATGGGCGGGCGTGAATGGCCGAGTGGCTAGCGCTCTGGCGCACGGTACCTCAGGTTTCGGGTTCCGATCCCGGCGGTGCCATGGATGTTTGTAGTGGTCCGGCATCCACTTTAAGCCGTAGGTCCCGGTCTAACAGGATAGCAGAGCGTTGCGGAGGCATTGCTACTCCGCGTCCGTGGCTTATCTTCAAGCCCCCTGGGTAATCCGCGAAGTGAGTAACGTCTGTACAGCGCTTGCCTTAAGGCATCCAAGACGATTGTCTAAGTGTTTGCCAGCTGCATTGGAAAAAAAATCTTTACTTATGGAACTTGAGGAACTTATGGACCGAGTGTTTGCTTCTCAGTGCCACAGGTTTCGGGTTCGAGTCTCGGCGGTACCATGAACGACTGTAGGGGTGAGAACTCCACTTTAAACCGTAGGTTCCTGTCTAATATGGCTGTTCAGCGTAAGGCTGACAAACCTACCTCGTAAAAAAAAAAAACCCATCTGTCTCCAAATTTGTCAGTAGAGAGGCGGCCTTCGCCCGCCATGGGATGTTGCACCAATGACGAAGAAATAATGATCTTTACTTATGGAATTATGTATTCCAAGTCCATAAACAATGTGATCCCATTGAAAAAGGGAACGGAGCAGCTTCTGTTGTAATGGAGCACCCGTAGGTAGAAATCTGACTTGGCTCCGTGACGATGACTTTTTACGGGCTAGGTTTGTCAACCCTACGCCCAAAGCTCTACAGTCATATTAGACCAAGACTTAAGGTTTAAAATGGATTCTGAATCACTAACAAACATCCATGCCACCGCCGGGACTGGAACCCGAAACCTGTGGCACCGAGCGCTAGTCACTCGGCCATGAGGCCCTCATAAAAAAGTAATTTTTACTATGTTAAATATGTAGTATTAGCACTCACTTAAAATACATTCTTGTACTTAAAAATACATATTTCCCACAATAATAACAGTATCAAATGAGCAAATAGCAAAGCGTTATAGAATAGCTAAATGCAAGCAAAAGAAAACTGTATATTTTAAGCAAAAAGATGCTCTATTTGTAATACACTAAATCTTTTTTGTTCTTAATAACAAAATAGCTTTCATTGTGGATCAAAGAAAGCTTTTTATAAGCCTTTGTGACGAGAGAAATCTCTCAATACTGACTTGGCATGCTTTTAAACCAGCTACTGGTAGTATTACTGAAAGAATTGTCTTCTTAAAAATTACTATTATTATTATTTTGTTCTAATGCAGCTGGCAAACACTTAGACAGCTTGGTCTTGGATGCCTTAAGGCAAGCGCTGCACAGACGTTACTCACTTAGTACTACCCAGGGGGGCGTGTAGCTTGAAGATAGGCCACGGACGCGGAGTAACAATGTCCCCGCAACGCTCTACGATCCTATTAGACCGGGACCTACGGTTTAAAGTGGATTCCGAACGACTGCAAACATCCATGGCACCGCCGGGACTCTGACCCTGTGTTATCGAGTGTCTGAGCGCTAGTCATCGGACTCCCTAGAATTTTGGGATAAATAAAAAATATTTTTATAAAAGAGGGTTGGATTTTTAACCGAATCCTTGCTGTCCATGCGAAGGTAAACGTAACCATTTTAGTAGAGTTGAGCTTTCAAACTCAGCCCGGATCCCACGCGATTCGAGCATTCCACGCTCTATTTCCCATTCGCCACTTCCTTACCAAGATATTTTCTCCCTGTGCTGTTACGGTGAAACAATGAACGAATGCTTTCTCTGGAAGAGAGAGCGAATGGTTCCGCTCCACTTGAATGGTTCGGGCGGTTAACGAGTCTTGATTGCGATTCGTAGAGGTAAGTCCGATTACTCATGGTATATCTGGAAGTAGATGTAGCAGGATAGGTTGAAGGAAAAAAATAAAGCGTATCTATCTAGGTTTTCTGGTTCGAATCCGAGCAGCACCGTAGACTCACGAACTCGGTAGTAAATTTGTTAATTATTTTATAATAGATAACGCTATTATAGGGAAGCAACATGGTTCTTTACGGACATGCATTATGCATTAGATGCATTATTTTATAATAAATAACACCACTTTAGGCAGGCGAAAAAGTTTGCAATACCGTTGCCTAGGTGGCAATGAAATAATTGGGGGTGGTTATGATAATCGTCTCGAGCAATCTGGGGAGAGGGGAGGCATTGCATGAAACTAAGGGAGCGATAAAAGAAGGAAGAGAAAATATTAAAATTTAGAAAAACTAATCGTACATGTTTCTCCTACTTTCAGTTCAACACATATTTTGTAGCTAATAAGTTTTAAATATACATAGTGCTAGGCATAATCTGACCGGCATTCGAGTCCAGAAACGAATCTTGGCAAGTACTGGTAGGATTAGAATTGTCGGCGAATCCAGCTTACATCAGCAAGACCATATGCTTGTAATGTCTTGTATAGAACACGAAACTAACATCCACATGATGATGCTTAAAGGATATAACGCACGCAGTATATTTTACAAATTAAGGCAAAAAGTGTATGGATTCAAGGCGTTTAATTGTCATTCACTAAATTCCAAAAATTCAAGTGCCTTATTTGCAACATCTGATATCTTCTTCATTGGCGCAATAGCGCCATGGTCGGCCTTGGTACATTTTTTTTTTGGTCTGATTTCGAGGAGATGTTTTTCTTTTTACGGAATAGGGTTGTCAACCCTACGTCCAACGCTCTACAGTCATATTAGACCAGGGCCTTAATGACCGAGTGTCTAGCGCTCTGATGCTTGGGGACACAGGATTCGGGTTCGAGTCCCGGCGGTGACATGGATGCTTGTAGTAGTTCGTAATCCGCTTTAAGCCATAGGTCACGGTCTCATATGATAGTAGAATATCACAATGCCGAATCAGACTTCTCACCCTCATTATTCCCAGACTATAAAGGGGCAACACGGCTCTAGGCACAGTGATGTGGTAGGGTGTAGTAGTAGTAGTCATATTAGACCGGGACCTACGGTTTATAATGGATTCCGAACCACGACAAACATCCATGGCAACGCCGGGACTCAAATCCGAAACCTGTGGCACCGATCACCACGCGCTGCAACATTTGCCTAGCGCGGCCTGATAGCTAATTGGCTAGCGCTTTGGCCTTTGGTACCACAAGCTTCAAGTTCTAATCCCGGAGGTGGCCTAGATGTTTGTCAGTGGTTCAAAATCCACTCTAAACTGTAGAGCGATAATCCCGGTCTAATTAACCTAGAGTGTATAAAGAATGATTGTAGAGCAACATACCAAACCATCCGCTTTGCGATGTTTTAAGACGTAGGTTAGTGGATCGGCATAAAAAACACGCATTTTTTACTATAGTTCTATTCTTTCTTGGGTCATGATGACCGAGTGGCTAGTGCTCTGGCACTCGGTACCACAGTAGTCCCCGTGGCGGTTCAGGATACTTATAGTGGTTCGGAGTCCACTTTAAATCTGTAGGTCCCGGTCTAATAGGATCGTTGAGCGTTGTGGCGGTATGTTACTCGTGTCCGTAGTATGTCTTCAAGCTATACGTTCCCCCTGGGTAGAGCTAAATAAGTAACAGCCTTGCAGATCTTGTTTTTGGAATAAAGATTTACTGTCTCTGTATTGCCAGTTGCATTAGAAAAAAAAAAAACTATTCGTTATTTTTTTTTTCAAAAAAAGGGTAGATTTCCAGAGGATGGCGGGAAGGTTGGACAAATAAGTTTGGTAATCATTGCGCCATGACCATGTTCCTGGTTAACTTTTTCAAACCATGACAAGTATACATCGGTAACTTGTAAATCGAGTTGAAGTTTGGTGACCATTTGTTTCATAAACTAATTTATTTCGCATTTCTGATAAAAGTTTTTTTTTTCTTTTCCTCTTAGACGTGGAGAAATGTCACTTTTATTGATATAGCGGTGACAAATGTCCGCTCGATGTTTATTGAGTCGTAAAAGTAATGTCGTAGGAGTTGTAAAAATCCTCACCACCTCTCCTGATATTAAGCATGTGTGATACTTTGTTATTGGATGGCACATTTGAAAAAACCATTTATTTGTCTATTTTTATATAATTTATATCGTATTTCATGAATAGGAAATTGCTGATCTTATATATATATATATGAAAAATGTAGTAGATATAAAATAAAAATCTTTTATATCTACAATCTTATGATCTAGATCAGGTATCTCCAAACTTTATTTTAAGCGGCCTGATGGCCAATTGGCTAACGCTCTGCCCTTTGCACAGGTTTCGAGTTCGAATCCTTCGAATCGGTAGCATGGATGTTTGTGGTTCGGAATCCATGTTAAACTCTGGGTATTGGTCTAATTAGCTTAGAATGGGCAAAACTTGACCGTAGAGCGAAACTCCAAACCATCTGCTTTGGGATGTTTTAAGACATAGGTTAATATACAGGCGGGGCTTTAATGGCCAAGTGTCTGGCTCTCGGTGCCACAGGTTTCGAGTTCGAGTCCCGGAGGTGCCATGGATGTTTGCAGGGTTCGGAATCCACTTTAAGCATAGATCCCGGTCTCCTATGACTGTAGAGCGTCACGTATCCAAGTCAGACTTCTACCTACTCGTGCTCCATCACAACAGCAGCTGCCCCTTTTCCCTTCAACCATGAGTCCATACGGGTACGTGGGCTTGTTCTACATGTCTACCAAATGGGATAACACACAACAACAGCATAGTATACCGGCATAAAAAATATTCGTTTTTTACTATATTTACTGTTCGTTGTTTACAAAGGGTAGATTTCCAGGGGATGGGGGGAAGGTTGGACAAACAAGTTTGGCAATCATTGCACCATGACAGTGTTCCTGGTTAATTTTTTTCAAACCTTGACAAGTATGCATCGGTAACTTGTAAATCGAGTTGCAGTTCAGTGGCCATTTGTTTCATAAACTAATTTATTTCACATTTCTGATAAAAAGTTATTTTTATTTTTTCCCCTTTAGATGTAGAGAAATGACTCTTTTATTGATACAATCGCATTGACAAATGTCCGCTAGATGTTTATTGAGTCGTAAAAGTAATGTCGTAGGAGTTGTAAAAATTCTCATCGTCTCTCCTGATATTAAGCATGTGTGATACTTTGTTATTGGATGGCCCATTTAAAGAAAAAGAAAAGCGTTTGTTTGTCTATTTTTCAATTCCTTCTATTAGCTCGCACTCTCCCTATATATATCTTGTTCAAATTTTCAATCGTCCATAAAACACTTTTTATTCATCCACTGAAATTCAAATGCATTTTTTCTTAACTTGTAGTGGATGACACTGGATGTGAATGCAGTTTTTTTCAAATATTCATTCATTCATTAAATTTAATTAATTCATTTTAGTTTTTTTTTAGATTTAAGTTGCATATATCTACCCATAGAGAGCGCCAGATAAATTTAAAAAAATGAATGAAAATTATTGATAAAGGACTTTCTGCAATATAGAGGGGGGAAGGAATTGACTTAAAATTTTTTTTTAATATTATTATAAACTAATTTATATGATATAATAATTTAATTTATATCATATATATATCTATTATATCTATTATTAGATTATTTAGATCTATTATATCTAAAATCTTATGGTCCAGACCAGGAGTCTCCAAACTTTTTAGCCGCTAGCTGCCATCTCTGGAGCTATTCATTCCAAACTGTGATGTGCTAAATGTGTATGCAGTGTAGCAGATAGATATGTTGGGGCATTCTGTGTAACGCTGAACTTGCTACGAATCTGCTAGTCACTTGGCCATTAGGCCCATCGTAATCTTATAAATGACATTATTATGTGTGCGTTTATTTAAATTATATATTTGCAGTTAGATTAATTTTAACTAAAAAAAAACTTTTTTGGCAAGTTATTGGTTTGCCTAACTCATGTGCGAGTGTTAACTTGCGAAGTTAGCATATAGTAGGGCTTAGATTCGAAAGCCGCTGGGGACATCCTTTGCACTCGCTGCTTCTACAAGCTACTACTACACCACGCCACTTCACTGTCCATAGAGCTGAGTTGCCCCTTTACAGTTGGGGAAGGATGTGGGTGAGATAAAAGTCTGACTGGGCTCCGTGACGCTCTACGGTCACATGAGACCGGGACCTACTGCTTAAAGTGGATTCCGAACCACTACAAACCTGCATGGCACCGTCGGTATTCGGACCCGAAATCTGTGGCACCAAGCACCAGAGCGCTAGCCACTCGGCCATCAGGTCTACAACCTAGGAGACTCTATGGCGATTGTTTCAACGTGTGTTTGTTATTAGTAGGAGGAGCTACAACAATTTAAGTACAATAGAAATTCAAAGCGAGGCGATCCTATGACAGTTGAGACAAGGCGTGCAAAACGTCTCGTATCGATATTTAGACTGCATGGCGAAAGTTTTCTTTCTTACAATATTCAAATGCGAACAATGCCCAAACTAGAGGGCCCGTTGTTCAATAAGAATTCATCTTCTGTCATTCTTCTTCATTGGTGTAACAGCCTCAGAGTACACGGCCCTCTGCCAGTGAGATGTTGTTTTCTTTTTACGGGTAGGGTTGTTAGCCCTACGTCCAATGCTCTACAGTCATATTAAACTGGGACATACGGTTTAAAGTGGATCCCAACCACTACAGACATCCATGGAACCACCGGGACTCGAACCAGAAACCTATGGTACCGAGAGCTAATCACTCGACTATCAGTTCCTCTATATCATTACTGATAAGTTAAAAATGCACTTGGATTACTATAATTTTAAATGATAAAATAGTAAAACAGTAATAGTAAATGACAAAATTATAAAAGATAGTTACCAATCGGGGCCTGAATGGCCGAGTGATTAGCGCTCGGTGCCACAGGTTTCTAGTTCGAGTCCCGGCGGTGCCATGGATGTTTGTAGTGGTTCGGAATCCACTTTAAGCCGTAGGTTCATCCCTCCTTCCATGAGGGATACGACAACAACAACATAGTCACCAATCGATTGGACGTGAAGATATTTTACTATATTATTTATTTTCCTATCAAATCCACAATGACATAAACACTGGTAAAAAAGTAATCTAATAATAAATAATCTATTATATGTGCAATAAACACTGCAGAAATAAATTCCCCAGCGTCCTTTTGGTCTGCTCTTGTTGTCTTTGCGCAGCAATAAAGTAGGGCGAGTCTATAAAAAAGCCAATAAACAGTCGAAGGAGCGGACGGACAAAGAAAATCTAGTCTAGATTGTGTTAGACATTATTTGATAATCTATCTATGTATGAAGTATATAAAAAAACAACATTTCTTGATTAATTTACCATAAATGCTCGTTAATAACTTAATTTATCATAAATGGTCAATGGTCACAAAGGGCGATATTATTATTATGGGCATTGTATTGGGTAGCGGGACCTTTTCGTATCCTTGAACGTTTCTTATTGGTCTGATTTAAATTTCTTTTACGTGCTTTTTTTATAAAATCGTTTGAAATTCTATAGATTTTATTATTTTTTTAAATTTCGTTTTTTTTTTTTATAGAATCGTTTGGAATTCTATGCTTTTTAAATTTCTTTCGGTTTTTTTTTTATTATTATTATTTTTTTTTATAAAATCGTTTGGAATTGTATATATATATATACAAAAAATGATATATATATATATATATATATATATATATATTATTTTTTGAAATTTCTTTCGTTTTTTTTACAAAATTGTTTGGAATTCTATATTTTTATATTTTTAAATTTGTTTCTGTTCTTTTTAGAAAATTAATTGAAATGCTACGTTTTTTATTTTTTAAATTTTTTTCGTTTTTTTTTATAAATCGTCTGGAATTTTACAGATTTTTATTTTTTAAATTTCTTTCGTTTTTATATAAAATCGTCTGCAATTCTATAGTTTTTTTTACAAAAATTCTTTTTTTTTTTTATTTATATAAAATCGTTTGGAATTCTATAATTTTTTCATTTTTTAAATTTCTTTCGTTTTTTTATAAAATCGTTTGGAATTGTATATATATATATTCAAAAAATGATATATATATATATAGATATATATATAAATTATTTTTTGAAATTTCTTTCGTTTTTTTATAAAATCGTTTGGAATTGTATATATATATATTCAAAAAATGATATATATATATATAGATATATATATATATTTTTTTTTTAAATTTCTTTCGTTTTTTTTATAAAATCGTTTGGAATTGTATATATATATATTCAAAAATGATATATATATATAGATATATATATATTATTTTTGAAATTTCTTTGTTTTTTTTTTACAAAAATTGTTTGAATTCTATATTTTTATAATTTTTAAATTTGTTTCTGTTCTTTTTAGAAAATTAATTGAAATGCTACGTTTTTTATTTTTTAAATTTTTTTTTTTTTTTTTATAAATCGTCTGGAATTTTACAGATTTTTATTTTTTAAATTTCTTTCGTTTTTATATAAAATCGTCTGCAATTCTATAGTTTTTACAAAAATTCTTTTTTTTTTTTTATTTATATAAAATCGTTTGAATTCTATAATTTTTTCATTTTTTAAATTTCTTTCGTTTTTTTATAAAATCGTTTGGAATTGTATATATATATATTCAAAAAATGATATATATATATAGATATATATATATTATTTTTTGAAATTTCTTTCGTTTTTTTTACGAAATTGTTTGGAATTCTATATTTTTATATTTTTTAAATTTGTTTCTGTTCTTTTTAGAAAATTAATTGAAATGCTACGTTTTTTATTTTTTAAATTCTTTTCGTTTTTTTTTTTATAAATCGTCTGGAATTTTTGCAGATTTTTATTTTTTAAATTTCTTTCGTTTTTTTATAAAATCGTTTGAATTGTATATATATATATTCAAAAATGATATATATATATAGATATATATATATATATTATTTTTTGAAATTTCTTTCGTTTTTTTTTTACGAAATTGTTTGGAATTCTATATTTTTATATTTTTTAAATTTGTTTCTGTTCTTTTTAGAAAATTAATTGAAATGCTACGTTTTTTATTTTTTAAATTTTTTTCGTTTTTTTTTATAAATCGTCTGGAATTTTACAGATTTTTATTTTTTAAATTTCTTTCGTTTTTATATAAAATCGTCTGCAATTCTATAGTTTTTTTTACAAAAATTCTTTTTTTTTTTCATTTATATAAAATCGTTTGGAATTCTATAATTTTTTCATTTTTAAATTTCTTTCTATATTTTTTTTTTTATAAAATCGTTTGGAATTGTATATATATATATTCAAAAAATGATATATATATATATAGATATATATATATTATTTTTTGAAATTTCTTTCGTTTTTTTTACAAAATTGTTTGAATTCTATATTTTTATATTTTTTTAAATTTGTTTCTGTTCTTTTTAGAAAATTAATTGAAATGCTACGTTTTTTATTTTTAAATTTTTTTCGTTTTTTTTTTTTATAAATCGTCTGGAATTTTACAGATTTTTATTTTTTAAATTTCTTTCGTTTTTTTATAAAATCGTTTGGAATTGTATATATATATATTCAAAAAATGATATATATATATATAGATATATATATATTATTTTTTGAAATTTCTTTCGTTTTTTTTACAAAATTGTTTGGAATTCTATATTTTTATATTTTTTAAATTTGTTTCTGTTCTTTTTAGAAAATTAATTGAAATGCTACGTTTTTTATTTTTTAAATTTTTTTCGTTTTTTTTTTATAAATCGTCTGGAATTTTACAGATTTTTATTTTTTAAATTTCTTTCGTTTTTTTATAAAATCGTTTGAATTGTATATATTATATTCAAAAAATATATATATATATATAGATTTTATATTTATTTTGAAATTTCTTTCGTTTTTTTTACAAAATTGTTTGGAATTCTATATTTTTTATTTTTAAATTTGTTTCTGTTCTTTTTAGAAAATTAATTGAAATGCTACGTTTTTTATTTTTTAAATTTTTTTCGTTTTTTTTTTATAAATCGTCTGGAATTTTACAGATTTTTATTTTTTAAATTTCTTTCGTTTTTATATAAAATCGTCTGCAATTCTATAGTTTTTTTCACAAAAATTCTTTTTTTTTTTATTTATATAAAATCGTTTGGAAATCTATAATTTTTTCATTTTTTAAATTTCTTTCGTTTTTTTATAAAATCGTTTGGAATTCTATAAATTTTTATTTTTTAAATTTCTTTCGGGTTTTTTTATAGAATCGTCTGGAATTCTATGTTTTTTATTTTTTTTTAATTTCTTTAGTTTTTTTTATAAAAGTGTTTGGAATTCTATAGTTTTTTTTATCTTTTCATTGGATCTGTTTTCTTTCTTTTCAATTTTGAACGATATTTGATGAATATGAAGTGTAATCAAACAAAAAAACTATATTATATATTTTTTTCTTTTTGTAAACTATTCATATGTGAAAAGGTGAAGATTTCATGGAACAATAATGTACGAACAATACTGTTTATTTCCTGACTATGATTTATTGGTACTTTTTCTTTGTTTGTTTATTTAAGATGCTGTTATGCGTTTTATTCTTACATTAAATTCTAAATTTTATGAATAACCTGTATATCAGTCCAGCCGATTATTATTATTTTTTTCATATTTTGAGAAGAAAATAAAGGAAATTTTTGTTATCATTATTATTATTTTTACAAAGCTATTATTTTAATAATTTTCTATGTCTGTCATCACTATACTTCTATGAAATGCAATCAAACAAAAAATTAAATTATATACACATATTTTCTTTTTCTCTTTAAACTTTTCATATCTGAAGAAGTTCTTAGAGCAATACTGTACGTACAAGTACTTGAAAAGCACGCTTATTTTCGCCGCTCATTCTAGCCGAGTTCATCGACTGAATAAATGATTAGCGCGCCAGGTGACGATGCGTGCCTGCTCATTCTATCGCATCGTCGACTCACTTAACTGGGAGCGCGGATTAAGCGGCATTCCGAGGCACCCCCATCATAATTACCCTCCGAACGATTTCCGAGCGGGCAGAATTCGAAATGTGGAACAAGCAGCCCCCAGGCGCTGTGCAATGCTTTTATCTTCTTTTCTTACCTTCGCTTTCCTTTTTCGGAATGGAATTCGAATCTTAAGAACATTTTGCTGAAGATTTGTGGATGCTTTGCTCATCTCTCTGTGGTTTTGAATGATTGATTATCGTCTGAAAGTTCCTTCTTTTGATGTTCCGATAAGGTTGTTGACTAATTTTTATTTCTTTTTGTATCTTCATTTTCTAAAAAAATATCGAGTGCTAAAATTCTCTGTTTGAATGTGGTAGAATTTCTGGGAATTTTATCGTAAAATAAATTCGTTGTAATCATTCATTCACTACTACTACATCACACCACATCATTTTGCCTAGAACTGAGTTGCGCCTTTTACAGTTTTGGGAATGATGTTTGTGAGAAGTCTGATTGGGCACTGTAACGCTCTACGGTCATGTGAGACCGGAACCTACGTCTTAAAGTGGATACCGAACCGCTACAAACATCCATTGCACTGCCGGGAATCGAACCCGAAATCTCTGGCACCGAGCGCCAGACATTCGGCCATTCAGGCCCCTTAATAGAACTATACGATATTTTGTAATTTTTGAGATGAAAGGAAAATCACCTTTACACATATTCTTCTCTTTATTGGCGCAACGGCCCCATGGTGATCCCTATATTATAAATTATTTTATGTGTTCTGTTGTAATAATAATAATAATAATCATCGGCTCAACAGCCCCAGGATGGGCCAAGGCCGTCTGCCTTCTGGCAGATTTCGGGACGGGAGATGTTTTTCTTTTTACGGAGTAGGGTTGTCAGCCCTATGTCCAACGCTCTTGTAGTCATATTAGACTGGTACCTACCGTTTAAAATGGATTCCGAACCGCTATAAATATCCATGGCACCGCCAGGTCCCGAACCCGAAACCTGTGGAACCGGAGGCCATTACAAATCGCAGTGTTAAAATCGTAACTGTCACACTGATCTGTATAAATTGTTGGAGATATTACAAAACAAACCATTTTTTTTTTTTTTTTTAAATTGTGTTTCAGAAAAGTTTACTTGCTTGAATGGAAACAATCATACGTTTATAATTAAAATACAGTTATCATGTATTTATCATGATTATTTAGAGAGTTATTTATTTATTTTCAACGTTGTTGTTGTTTCTTATCCCCACATGTTGGATATCTAGCCCACGAACCCGTGTGGTCTCATGATTGAAGGGAAACGGGGCAGCTTCTGTTGTGATGGAGCACTCCTGAGCTCCGAGTAGCTGACTTTTTTACGTGGTAGGGTTGTCAGCTCTACGCCCAATGCTCCACAGTCATAAAAGCAGGAAAGCCTACACCAGTTCCAGAAGAGCCCGTCGCAGGCGATTAATCCATGGCCAATGGTAATATGCAGCTTCACTTTAGCGAGGCACCATGCGGGCTGAAGGCTGACTCAAGCTCAAGACAACGCTCTACGATCCTATTAGACCGCGACCTACGGTTTAAAGTGGATTTTGTACCACTACAAACATCCATGGCACCGCCGGGACTCGAACTCGAAACCTGCGGAACCAGAGCGCTAGACACTCGGCCATTCAGGCCCCGAAAATTAATTGAAACGTCCGCGACAGGATTCGAACCTGCAATCTTCTGATTCGAAAATTGGAATTCCGTCGAGTTGGATATTCTAAATATTCTTTTATATTATATTCTTTTATATAAAGGATTTTTTACAGCGTATTCATCAATAAAGCAGGAAAAAAAAAAAAAAAAAAAAAAAATCTAAATTCGGATTCTTGATCGTTTAGACGTTTTAGATTCATTTAGACGTTTGAATTGATCTTACGATTACCAAAAAGTAAGACCCATTTTAATTTTTTTCAAAAACACTTTATTTATTCTACCAAATTTATTTCATCGCCTTCAAAATATTCCCATACGGTCACAATGCACTTATGCCTTCTGCAACATTCTATACGTTTCCGCAAACACAATTGAATGCAAGTTCTTTGCTCAATTAAGTCGAAGATTTCAAAAAATCGCCGGAATCCGTTTTCGCGTCTCCCAAAGCCAAGCGTAACTCAAACACTTATGAATATTTGGACGCCAAATTTCACACAGATGTCAAGGACAACCTAAAATAGAAAAACAAATTGAAATTCCATAAGCCCCTTGAAATTTAAATTGAAAATTTGTCTTACTCTTTGGACACAGTATATACACAGTCCAGTCACATTAATGTGACCCCCACCTACTTTCGACGTCAACGTGAAATAACCCATCACAAAAGGCAGGTGGCAGCACATTGCAGGGGAGTGTCTATAAAGAATTCCACTTAATACCACATTCCGCTTAAAGCCGGACTATACAAGAGTGTATATTCTGGCGTTTCACAGGTGGTCACATTAATGCGGCTGGACTGTGTATATACATATAAAATCAATCCAACTTGAGAAACCCAAATTTTAGTACAACTTTGAAAAATCCTCATATATATATAAAATATCAAATTACAAAACGGGGTTGTAAACCGTATTTCAAGAACTAAAAACCTCCCTACGAAATAGCCAATCCAAATAATAAAAAAAAAGCGCGTCTTTCCCCCACGTAATCAGGGCCATCCGTCCAAGCGTGAAGTTTGAACGGACCACTGTCATTACCTGCGATAGCAACCCGGTGGTTACGAAGATTGTGCCATTGTTAAGACACTCGCTTCCGGAAAAGGAACCTGCCATCGGATATTGAGATGTTACGCTTCTTATTTGTTTATTTCCTTTTAAGATAGGAAAAAGCGCCACTCATTTGATTTATAGAGCCTTAAACAGATCTTTTTTTTTATTGAAATGATAGTATTTTAATATCTGTAGGCTAACGGAAGGGTTCTTAGAAAATTTTTTGTTCTATAAATTTCTTTTGCATATAAAATTAAAAACGGGTCTTAGGCACTTTTGCCAGTAAAAGAAACGCCACGGAATTTATTTATTTTTATGTCAGTAAAATAAATGCCAAATATTACTTTTATCAATAAAATGAATGCCAAGAAATACCTTTATTAATAAAACGAATGCCATGGATTTTCTTCCCAAAATAAAATGAACGCCATGGATCCACTTTATCAATTAAAATGAATGAAAATAAATCTTTTATTAATAAAATGAATGTCAAGAAACCTCCTTTATTAATAAAATGAATGCCAAGAAACTACCTTTATCAATAAAATGAACAACTCTATGAATTTTCTTTGCCAGTAAAATGAATACCATGGTTTCCTTTTGACAATAAAATGAACGCCAAATTACACCAAAAACGCCACTTCATGAACTTCCTTAAATAAAAAAAGTAAAGTAAATGAATAGATAGTGAAATAATTAATTAATTAATTGATAATTATAGTACTAGTAAAATGAATATCTTGGCTTTTTTTATCAATAAAAGCTTTCTTTACCCGTAAAATGAACGCTATGTATCTCCGTTATCAATAAAATGAACTCCAAATGTCCTCTTAATCAAATGAATGCCAAAAAACTCCCTCTATCAATAAAATGAATGCCAAAAAAACTCCCTCTATCAATAAAATGAATGCCATAAAATTCCCTTTATTAATAAAATGAATGCCATGAAACCCTTGTTATCAATGAAATAAACAGGGCCATAAAATTTCTCTATCAGTAAAATAAAGGCCATGTTTCCTTTTGACAATAAAAAAAACCGCTATGCATCTCTTTTATCAATAAAATGAACTCCAAATACCCTCTTTATAAAATGAATGCCAAGAAACCATCTTTTATCAATAAAATGGATAGAGCCATTAACTTTTTTTTTTTTTTTTTTTTTTTTTGCCAGCAAAACGAACGCCATTTCTTTGACAGAAAAATAAATGCCACGGACCTCCTTTCCAGAATAAAATGCCATCATAAAAAAACACCCTACTCAAAATAATATATATGTGTAGAATAAAATAAAGCAATTCAAGTAAAATAAACTGAATTTACTTGAAATGCGATGCTATAAAGATACGTGCTGCTGTCTAGATGCAATAAATAATGCATACATTTTGAAGTAATATTAATAGATTTCAAACTTCATTATTAAAAACATACCAATGCGAAATAGTACGTTGTTTGTTTTGCATTATTTTTTATTTATTTATTTATTTTTTTTTTTTGTGATAGAAAATAATCTCTTAACATTTATAAAAACAATAGTAGGAAACAAAATTTTTGACTTTTTATTTTACTGTTTGAAATAAGTATTAATAAAATTTTGTATTAAGAATAAAAAAGTTAAATCTAAAAGAAAAGAGAATAAGTTTATTTCTTCAGTTTTGAAATTAAATCTCAAATTCTATTGAAGAAGAATTTGGTAGAAGTAGAAATTTCTATTTATAGTATTATTTTTGTACTTATATAAGTCTATTAATTTTATTTATTTTTTTTACAAAATTGATAAAAAATCTTTGAAATTGATTAATTTTTTATTTTGATGCAGTCCATCTAGATTTTCACCAATACCGACAATAAGGTAATCTTTATTTTCTTTGACCACATTCAATTATTCTTATTGGTTAATTTTTTGTCGGTAGAAATCTTTTTTATACATAATATTTATTTAAATTTATTTCACGAGCTAATAATTATATAATTAAGTAACGTAAAATGGTTCAAAAAGATTGTCTGGTAAAGACAATTTTATGAGATAATGTGTATTATGAGATTATGTGTAAATGAGATTTTCGATAAAAAAAAAAAAATCGTTTGGAATTCTTAGAATCTTATTGGTTAATTTTTTTAAAAAATTTCTTACACGAGCTTTTTAATACGCTTTTATTAGCTTCACCTGTATGTTTGTATGTAACTCACTTTTTGGGCTCGATTTTGGGACTGATGGCGCCATCTACTGGCGAGTCAGTCAACTGATCTGCGATCGAATTGCGCTCTTCCTATTGGCCGAAAATTTCGGTGGCTAAAAAGAGGCGGATCTCAAAGGCATAGGAGTGCGATCATGTCGAATTGCGCTCTTCCTATTGGCCGAAAATTTCGGTGGGTAAAAAGTATGTAAACTTAGCGGATAACCGGCCAAGTGGAAAACAAAGTAAAAACAATTATACTTTAAAAAAACTATAAAAAAATATGCTTTTAGAGTTAATCAGACTAAAAATAAAAAATAAATTAATAGTTTAAAAAAAACTAAAAAATACGCTTTTAGAGTTAATCAAACTAAAAAGTAAAAAATAATTGTTAACATAAGAATAAAATGACTGACGAGAAAAAATGTCACTGTTCTAAAAGCGTGGGGTGCTTTGTATGACATTTTTAAACTAACTCTGCATTTCGGAATGAAACTAGTGAGAAATTATAACGATTGATATCAAGCACCCCACGATTTTAGAACAGTGACATTCATTTTCTCGTCAGTCATTTTATTCTTATGTTAACAATTATTTTTTACTTTTTAGTTTGATTAACTCTAAAAGCGTATTTTTTAGTTTTTTTAAACTATTAATTTATTTATATAAAATATTTATTTCAATTTCTTTCACAAGCTAATCATTATATAATTAAATAAAGTAAAAATGTTCTAAAAGATCGTCTGCAGAAAGCCAAAACAATTTTATTTCAAAGTGAAAATGAAATTTTTTAATATAAAAAAAATGGTTTGGAATTATTAGATTCATTTGCAGTTCTTTGGAATTTTATTGGTTAATTTTTTTTAAATTTCTTTCACGAGCTAATCATTATATAATTAAATAGCGTAAAATTGTCCAAAAAAGATCATCTGGTGAAAGCCAAAGACATTTTTATTTCGAAGTGAAAATGAAGTTTTTCAATATAAAAAAAATGGTTCGGAATGCTTTGGAATTTTATTGGTTATTTTTTTAAGTTTCTTACGCGAGTTTTTTTATATAAACTATTTATTTAAGTTTTTTACACGAGCTAATCATTATATAATTAAATAATATAAAATTGTTCAAAAAGATCGTTTGGTGAAAGAAAAAAGATAATTTTGTTTCAAATTGAAAAGGAGATTTTCAATAAAAAAATCGTTTGGAATTCATTTTTTTTTTTTTTTTTTTTTTTTTTTTTGATATTACTGTCTGCATTTTGTTCTTTATATTAGAGTTTTATATTATTTGGGTAACTTCTATAGCCGCAAGATTTGATAATTTTTCCAAAATTGATGTCTTTTCAATTTATTTAATTTTGAATGTTACTAATGTTTTTTTTTTAAAATTCAAACATTAAAATATTTACAATATTAGACAATTGAAACAATGTACAAAAATTTTATTTTATTTCGAACCATATTGAACTGTATCGATAATCTAAAAAAAAATTTAATTCCCTATTTTTATCAAAAAATAAAATATTGTAATTCAATGAAATAGATTTCAAACATTAAATTACTCTTGTATAATCTCTGTTGCAAAAGAAGTATTAATGCTTTTTAATTTAAAACAACCTAATTTTAATCAACCTTTTTTTCAAAAATTTTAGAAAAAGATCATTTCATAAATTTACTACAGTTTAAAAAGTGATACGAGTGAGCTGCTCTTTTCCATGAATAATTGCTACGAATTGCGCATCTACATCATCGTCTAAAAGGAAATGCGGTTGCCACTGAACAATTAAAGTTGTCTGAATAAGTCTTTTTATTTTACATGAAGAGAATAATTAGTTATTTTGTAATTGCTGATAATTAAAATTCATTCTCAGCAAAAGATTTTTTTTTCATTGTCACGAGGGGATATGATGTTGTCCCAGTCTTGAAAAAATTCGAAATTAACGAAAAATAAGAGTTGAAATTATTATTTAAAGTACCAATTAATATCTTCGCTCGTTACTAAAAAAAAAAGTATTTTAAAAACTGTTCTTTCAAATAAACAATAACTTGCCATTATCGTTTGCATTATTATTTTTATCGTATACAATATCAGAATTTAAATTAAAAAATGAGTTTTTAATTAATGATTCGATTAATCGTTTGCAATTTTTTTTTTTTTTTTTTTTTTTTTTTAATCGGAATCGATATTTTTTATTCTGATTATATTTTTACTGCATATGAGATTTCTCAAATTATTAAGAACTAATTTGTTTTTAGTTGGAAAAAAATAAATAATTCTTAATGTTATTCTTATTTAATTTGAATGCTATTCTTATTACATTTGTAATTCATGTAAAAAAAAGTTATATTCTAATATTAGTAGATGAAAAATGGTTATCCAATTGGTATTAACTATAAGTAAGATCTTTAAATAAATTTTAATTTTTCAATGTTAAAATTAATTCTGAGTTATAAATCTTAAAAAAAAGAGCTTCTTTTGAAATTTTAATATATATAAAATTAAAAAAAAAAAAATGGATTTAGACATAATGATCTGAAATTTAATCAGCGAAACACATGGCCAAAACGCAAAATAGAGGCCGTTGGGATTTGGTGGCACGACAAGTCGCCAAATGTGGTAACCTAGGTTTCTTGCATTGTTTGAAATTCACTTCACTTACAATAGAAAACCGAAAGAAACATCAGCTTTGTGGCAGAGGAATGAGAAAATGGCGTTTCATTTATATGTCTGAAACTGTTTGCGTGATATTTTTGTTAAGGAAAAGATGATTTGTTTTGTTTTGGATGAGTTTGTAGTGGATTTTTAAACTGTGCAGTAACAGCGAAATTGATTGGCATTTGGTTTTTTGAATAAAGGAGTTGAGTTTTACAGTCTATTTAGACTTTTCCTGTATGGTCAGTTGAGAACATTGAACATGAACATTGATCATGATCATAGTGTCTACTGCCGAACGATGAATCAGATGGATACTAACACCGAGGGGAACGGACCTTCTCAGGACCCGCCGCAAGTACTCTCGCCACAGGATATGGATGCTACAACAACAAATTCTAAGGAAAGTGAAAAAGTCAGCCCAGAAGGGATGTGTCGACAAATTTCAACGGCATTTAAAGAAATGGACGTTATCGACACTATTGTTGCGCAAGCGCAACGATCCGATTTGCCTCAAGACTACATTCAAATGAATGAGAACTTGCTAAAGAAACGACAATACCTGGTGGAATGGGTAAGTCGGTTTCATTGTCCTATAAGTGAATGTACATTGCATAATCCTAAAAGTAATAATAGTAATTTTGTAAATAATAGTAAGGTTAATGTAGGTTCTGTAAATAATGGCAAGCTTAATTCTAGTCATGTAAATAAAAGTAGTCTCAAAAGTAAAGTAGATGTACCTGTTAAGAATAAAAGCAAACGTAATGCGAGTCAAATTATGAGGAGCCAAGGACTCCGGGGAGTTTCAAACTCCACATAAAAAACTGATTGCGAAGGCAACCTTTACTTATAGTAAAGACAAAGTAAGTGATGCTATTGTCACAAATAATCAGTTTCTTGCCTTGAGTACTGATGCAGCAGCTGAAGATGAAAGCGTCATCGTGATTCGGAAATTACCGCCAATCATGGTTAAGCCAAAAGCCAATTTAAACGACATGTTAAAACTGATTGATACTAAATTTGATGGCGATGTACATATAAAGCTAGCTGGAGAAATGATAAAAATCTTTCCAAATTCCGAGGATCAACATCGAGAGATCACTCGCTTTCTAAATTCTAATGATATAGAGTAATGATTTAGAGTTTGTAATTACTCCTAAATTTCTCCGTCCAATAAAGGCGGTCATCAAGGGTTTGCATCGGGACACAGCTCCGAATGAGATTAAAGCCGCTCTGGCTGATAAAGATTTTAATGTCGAGAAAGTAGTACAGCTGACCAGGACTAGGGATAAGCAGCCTCTCCCTATTTTTTCAAATCACATTGCCACGATCGAATAAAAATCAAGAAATTTTTAAAGTAAATCGTCTCCTGTATTTAGCTGTTGTAGTTGAGAAATTCAACAAAAAGCCTGTTACACTTCAGTGTTTCAAGTGTAATTTTTTTCACCACAGTTCAAACAACTGTGGCTGAAAAGCCCGGTGTTTCAAGTGTGGTGAGGAACATTCACATAAGGACTGTAAACTATTTGATAAGTTTGAAATTCCAACTTGCATTAACTGCGGACAGTCGGGACACACAGCCGCCTGGAGAGGTTGCGCCAAGTTTCCCAAAATAAAAGTTAACTCCACCAAGTACGCCACATACCCAAAACACGTACCAGCCAGACAGGTGACACCAAACTTTTCCTATGCTTCGGCAACGAAAAATCAACCACCATCTCGACAACCAGCCACTACTGCCACCATCAACAATGACTTCTCCCAAAACCAATTGACTCACTTACGGAGCATCGCGGATCAAGCCCCCTTTATCCAAAATGCTTTGCTACTTATGAAAGAATTTGTATCCATTTTCTCGGAATTAAAAAACTCTGGAGAACTTCTCCAACAAATTAGAAACGCGGATAACAAGGTAGATAAATTGCAGGTCTTCATTAATGGCCTAGCAACTCAAACAACCCAAGTTTCCAAGTTCTAAGTTTTTATTTTTACTTTAAAATTATGCAATGTGTTTTACATTTACTATGGGCCTTGAGCCGACTGACAATATTTTTATGTTGCAACTAGGAGGTATGGTCGCTTCGCGACCAAGGTACTCCGTGCACCTACACCGATTCTCAATAGAAAACCTGTACTTGGCGCACTTTGGCGCAAAGATTTTTTAACGCCAAATTCCAATTACCTCTATACTACGATTTTACCAATCACATTACTTAAAATAGATTAATGGCATCTTAATTTTTATTTGAAGAAATTTATCGTATTTTGAGATTCATTCAAATAACGATTAGTTCCTATAGAAAATGCTTTAAAAAATTGTATAATTATTTTTGCCATCGAGTTTCACTTCATTTATTGTCATATTCGAATCACTGAAAAGTAGATTTTTTGTTTAACTGGTAGAGAACTGTTAATATTTGTCGCCAAATATTGTAAAAATATTTTTTGGCATAAACGTATTCACATTTTTTAATACCTGATCAATATTAATCTATTGGAATCATTGAAAAGTAGAGCTTACGTTTAGCTGGTAGAGAATTTTTATTATTTGTCACCAAATACTGTAAAAATATTTCTTGGCACAAATTTTTAAGTTACTGATTAACTTTATTTTATTTGAATCATTGAGTAATAATTTTTTTGTTTAACTGGTAGAAAACTGTTAATTTTTGTCGCCAAATCCTGCAAAAATATTTATTGCCCACATTTATTCAAATTATTGTCATCATTATCGTCAAATACTGTTTAAATACTGACAAATAATGTTAAAATACTGACAAATAATGTTAAAATACTGACAAATACCGTTAAAATACTGTTGTCTTTTCTACATTATCATTAAGAACCATAAATATACTTGACAAAAAATGTAATTTTAAATTATTATAATTTAATATTGTAAAATTCAAGCATTTTTGAACATGATTTCAGAAATACTTGAACAAAATAAATAATAAATTGAAATTTTTAAACGGATTCTTTACTAAAACCAAAAATAAAAATAAAAGTTTTTATTTCAGGTACTTATAAGTGCCCATTTCTAATTCGGCGAGATATTTTAATTCCTTGAAGTTAATCCCATGAATACTTTCCAATATCCATATTTGCTTGGCGCTTGGGTGTGGTAAAACTTGCTCATTTTAATAAATGAGTGTAAAGTGCCGTGAAAGGAAGTGAACTGATGAAGCTTTTCCGAAATGTTGGCAGATGTTCAATTCTGTAAGAAAACGACTGTAAGTTACAAAGAGAGTGATGCCACCCACCACAGCTAAATATTCATGCGGATGCAAGAAAAACAAAAAAGAATGGGTGGGCAGAAGAAAACTTAAGCTCGTTACCGAGGGCTGACCTGAAACGCCGATCGCGAAAATCGAACAGTGACACCGTGACGCATGGCACGGGTTGAGCAAAGCGTGACACACGTTTTAGTATTTAGCGAACGTGACGATACAAGCGTGACGCACCGATCTCTTGTCTGTACAATGGTCACTTTTTATTTCTCGTCAACACAAAAACATGAAGAAATTTCTCACGTTGTGCAAAGAGTAGGGTAAAAGTATTTTTAAATGAATAAAAAGCAGTATTTAAAAATGAAATTTTCTTGAATTTAACTCGCGTATTATACAGGGTGATTAATAATTATCTTATTAATGACCTTGTCGCAGTGGATGGGCTTTCCACTAACAGTGTCACAGCTGTTGAATGACTTGGAAGTAATTTTTTACCGTCAAAAAACAGAAACACTCAAGCACAATGAGCATTGCGGTTGGTTTAATGTGCGACTCATGCCAAACACGTTGTCATTTCGATTCAAAATATCACTGGCCGCCGAATTCACTTTCTTTATGCCGCTGACAGCACTATTTATTAGTGCACTTTGGAAAGTTTTTGATGCCGTACCGTTCCCCCCCTTCTTCAAATGTATTCAGTTCAAAGTTGAACTCATTGTGACGAGTGATTCATTTTTTACAGCATTTTGAAATTACTTTAATTTAATTATACTTTAATTATAATCAAATTACAATCAATAATATTTCGGCGAGTATTATAACCGTCGGATCCTGATGACCGAGTGACTAGCGCTCGGTGCCACAGGTTTCTCGTTAGAGCCCCAACAGTGTCATGGATGTTTGTAGAATCCATTTTAAACCATAGCTTCCGGTCTAATATGACTGTAGATCGTTTGGCATCGTATCGTCTTCTGTCTCGAAATCTGTCAGTAGGCAGACGGCCATGACCGACCATGAGGCTGTTTGCGCCAATGATGATGATGATGATGATTGTAACCGTTAGTGCAATCTCAGTTAGGCTTTCTATATATAACCGTTAATATTGTAGTACTGTGCATAGTTAATGTAAAATAAAGCATAGACTCTCCACTAGCTGCTAAAATGTTTCTAATCCACAAATCCACTAAAATGTTTCTGTTTCAGTCTCTGCTTTCAAAAACGAGGAGATTCTATTGAGATTATGGCAATGTGTTGTACAATGTGTGTTTCTCTGTACACACTCGGGGCAATGCACACCGAAGGCAATGCACTCACTACATTGTTTATCAGTGGGTTGTTTGTGGCATACATATAAACAGCTTTCTGATGTAATAGCGAAACATAGTAATAATATTTTTAAACAAAAAACCTCCATTTCACCGAAAGGTATTGTAACGTTATCACGATGGTATTTTAAACATGTTTAATCATTAAAAATATTAATGTATATGAAAAGAAAATACTCTGTCTGGCCGCATTTGAAAGGAAAACACTCTGATGAGCCAAATATGAAGATTAAAAAAGTTTTGAAGGTCAGGTATGAAGGGGTAAAATAATCTTGCTGACGTCATTTCAAAGAAAAAATCTTATGGACTACATTTAAAAACAAAATAATCTTGTGGTCTAAATTTAAAAGCATAAAAAAAGAAACCCCTTGGACTGCATTAAAATTTTCTATAATTTTTAAGCGAACCAAATAGTAAAAGTACACAATTTAAAATATATTGATTATGTTAAAAATGCAATAATATTATAGCATAACAATCTTCAAATTATTTTTTGAGCAAAAGTTTATCTTTTCGTAATTTTGTTTCAATTGTTAAAATTGAAAAATAACTTAGAAAAAAAGATATAATATATATTTTAATACCTATATAAAGATGATGCCATGTTATGCCTCTAAGAAGATTTCTATGCCTAACTGTCACGAATGTGCATGTCTTAAGGGGAAAAAATCGGAAAACTCCAATCATAAGGTTAAAATCTCCACTGAGTTTTTAAAAATTTTTTTCAAAGCAGTAACTTATCTATGTCATAATTGAGAATTGGACGTTTGCACAACTGCACATTAGCTCCTCTAGTTAACATTAGCCCACGACTGCGATATAAAAATATATAAAGGGATTTAAAAGGCTATTGTAAAAGTTACATATAGTTTATCTCTAGTTTTAAATAAATCCAGAATATTAAATGTATACAAACATTAAAAATTTTAATTATTTGAATTAAAATTCATTCATAATTGTTAGCTATGATATAAAACTAATATATATTATAGCCATTGTTGATAATTGACAACAATGACTATATTTATAATTGTTTATATTAATTAATTGTAGCAATTATTTTAAAGGATTTAATTTAATTATAAAGTGATTACCTCACTAAAAATGTTATGTTTTAAGTTAAAAGTTTTTTATTCTTTCAAAACAGTAACCAATTTATGTGACAATTCGGAATTGGACGTTTACATAATCGCACATTAGCTCCTCGCGTTAACATTAGCCCATGACTGCAATATAAAAATATATAAATATATTTAAAACCTTTTCTCCTAAGCTATTTTTTTCTCCTAATTTGACCTTTGCTCATTCTGTTTTATTTTATTTTATTTATTTATTGTTTTGATTGCATGCAACTAATTTCATCAATATCTACACTTTTGAAATGTTTGTTATTTTTCATTTTATAATTTTAATAAATAAATAATTCTTTTTTTTTTTAAAAAAAGGGCATTTAATTATCTTTTTTTCTTATTAATTCAAAGGGCATGAGACCACCGCTATGTTTCAACATTTTACAATGAAGGAGTTAGCGGCCAAGGATCTCCGTATTAATCTACAATAAGAAAGGATTTAAAAAACTATTATAAAAATTACATATAATTTATTTTCAGTATTAAATTAATCCACAAAATTAAATATATACAAAAAACATACAAATTATTAAAAATTTTAATTATTTGAATTAAAATTTTTAATTAATTTTAATCTATTTGAATAACACTAATATATATCAAAGCCATTGCTGATAATTTACTTTAGTAGTTGGCAACAATGAATATATTTTTAATTGCTTACATTACTTAATTAATTAAAGCAATTATTTTAAAGGATTTAATTTGATTATTTAGTAATTACCTCACAAAAAAGTTCAGTTATCACAGAATAAATTTGTTTATTAACAAACATTTTTAACACTTCGTTAAGAAACATTTTGAACATTGATGCTTAGTTAAAATTATTCTTAATAAATCAGTAATTAAAATATTTTAAACAAACATTTTTTAAAGCAGAAATCGAACAAAATAAAAACAAACGATTTTTAAATGTTTGACTATTAAATTTTTTTTTTATTAAATAAATATAGTTCTAATTAAAACGATTATTCTAAATTGTTCTGCTTAAAGAATAAATTTTTAAACGTGTTAATAGCAGGTAAATACATCCTCCTAAAGTACAAATATCATGAAGAATGGAAACTAATGATTAAATAATAACAAAATAACAACTATTTAACAGAGAAAAAAAAATTTCACCTGGCAATCAAAGCAGTATTTAAAATATTTTTAAAGTAGTAATCATACAAAATAAAACCAAACGATTAGTAAATGTTTCTCTATTAAATGTTTTTTTTTTATATTAAATAAATAAATGTCTCGTTAAAATGATTATTCTAAATTGTTCTGCTTAAGGAACGAATTTTTAAATGTGTTAATAGTAGATAAATACATACTATTAAAGCACACATATCATAAAGAATGGAACTAATTATTAAAGAAAAATAAAATAACAACTATTTAACAGCAGCATCAAATAGAATAAAAAAATTATTATTTGGTTTCCCTGGCACGCAAAGCAGTATTTAAAATAATTAAAAACATTTTATAAAATAGAAATCATACAAAATAAAAACAAACGATTAGTAAATGTTTCTTTATTAAATGGGTTTTTTTTATTAAATAAATAAATATCTAATTAAAATGATTATTCTAAATTGTTCTTATTAAAAAAAATAATCTTCAAATGTGTCAATAGCAGGTAAATACATCCTCCTAAAGTATACATATAAACAATTATGATATGTTTAAGAACTAATAATTAAAGAACAACAAAATAGCAACTATTTAACAGAGAAAATAAATAAATAAAGATCTAATTAAAACGATTATTCTAAATTGTTCTGATTAAGGAATAAATCTTTAAATGTGTTAATAGCGGGTGAGAACATCCTTCTAAAGTACACATATCATGAAGAATGGAAACTAATAATTAAAGAAACAAAACAACAAAATAACAAATATTTAACAAAGAAAATAAATAAAGATCTAAATAAAACAATTATTCTAAATTGTTCTGATTAAAAAACGAATCTTTAAATGTGTTAATAATAGGTAAATACATCTTCCTAAAATACAAATATAATGAATTATGATATGTTTAAGAACTAATAATTAAAGAATAACTAAATAACTCTTCAATAGAGAAAATAAATAAATAAATGTCTAATTAAAACGATTATTCTAAATTGTTCTGCTTAAAGAATAAATTTTTAAATGCGTTAATAGCAGGTAAATACATCCTCCTAAAGTACATATATCATGAAGAATGGAAACTAATAATTAAAGAACAACAAAATAACAACTATTTAACAGAAGGAAAAAAACTATTTGTTCGCCTGGCAAGCAAAGCGTTAAGCTTTGAACCATGTAAAACAATTATCTGCTTTATGCATCGCTAGAGGTAAGCCTTTTTTTTTTTTTTTCTACTTCTTTTAAGGCGTCGATACAGTTTAACAAAAATAATTTTTCTTCCGCATTACTGACATTTTCGAATAAAAAAAGACACGCTAAAATTATTTAATTTTTTTTTATTATATATTTTGGATTTATATCTATTGATTGTTGTTCCAAAATGGCAGTCACGTTTTTCGGATGTAAGTATAACAATGTTTTGGATTTTGAACGTGAGTTGGCGGTTTGGAATGTTTTTTGGCAATGTTTTTAATGTCATAACATTGAGGATTAGGAGGATTATCTCTGATGTGATATTTTAATGTGTTCTGAACAATTCAGTGATGTGTGAAATTAAATTATATGTATCGGAACTATCTATTGCTATGGTATTCCAAATATTCCTATCATTATTAAGGTCTTAAAACCCAATCAGTAGCAATTTATTTTAAATGCGAGTCGCTTTATTGAGTTAGATACGTCCAATTTTTTAAAAAAAAATAATGGGTTTAGATATAGATGATTTCATTTGATGTTTATGATACATCTGTTTATGGCATATAATATCCGGTTGAGTTGTTTTTTTTATAAAACTTTTTAGTTCATTCGAATGCAAACGATAATTTTAATCTTCTATAAATAATTGTGTTTATATCGTTTTTAAGATGGAATGTTTCATGTACTATAACCATTACTAATATTAGTAATGCTCAATGGGGTTTGAAAATCTCGTAATGATTCTTTTTTTATGTAAGCAATAAAATGCCTTTCTTTTATGTGAAATAGTAATAATTTTAATTCTTTCTTTTTCCCTTACTTTTTTAACCTGATTTCCAACACTTGCAAGTTGCATTCTGCGATTCGAATGTTCGCTGGATTAATAAATTCTGTAAAATTTCCCTCCATTAGAGACAATATTTTTCGGATTAATTTCTTTACTTAAAGGACGTAGTGAAAATAAATATATATATATATATATACAGATATAATATATGGTTTCTTCAAACATAGTTTTTTTTCCTTATATTATATAGGTATATATGTGTGTATATAATTGTATATATCTACATATGTACATATCTATTGAATAAAATCTGAGTGTATTTGTAAATATGTTTGTATATATGCTGTGTATATTTGTCACTAAATATGTGTATGCCCGTTTGCATGTCTGTAAGTGTGTGTGTGTATATGTCTGTATATATATATGTATGTATATATGGTACATATGCCTATATGAATATTTGTCTCTGTTGTTTCTTATTCCATCTGGTAGACAATATATATATATATATAGTTTGCATATGTTTGAATATAGTTTGAATTTTCGAACATAAGGGCCGAGTGGCTAGTCCTCTAGCGCTCGGCACCACAGGTTTCTGGCGGTGACGTGGATGTTTGTAGTGGTTCAGAATCCACTTTAAACCGTACGTCCCGGTCTTATGGCATAAATATTAACTGTCTCCGTATTGCTAGTTGTATTAGAACAGCAACATATTCGAACATTACCAAATATTAGATCTGCAATCAATATCAATATCAATCTGCAATTCTAATTCAGCTGGCAAAGCACGCTCAAACACAATGGACGCTCACCTGCAACACCTATTACGATGTGCAAATAACCAAAATTGAGATCAATATGCAAAAGCTAAGTGAAAGAGTGGAGAAACACATATCGCACTAGTGAAATAAATATTTGTTAATGATGTCATTTTTTTTATTTCGTTTATATTCATATATACTGTATTTTTAGTGTTCTATATTTCTTTACAATGTGCATTTAGTATCATTATTATTACTTCATCTATGTTCACATGCAAGAATAATAGTAAACACAATAATAATAACTCATTACGTTTCAATTTTTCACTCCCAAAAAAAGTCTATAGTGGGTCTCAATCTAATAGGGGGATGTATAATTTTATATGCTGCCCGCGGAGTTAGGATGCATTTCCAAAGTGGCTCGCAAGATCATTTGGGTTGGCCATCTCTGGTTTAAAAGTTAGAGGTCTAACTTACTAAACTTTTTTTCTTTTCTAATGCAGTTGGCAATAGACCGTGATCTTTTATGCCATAAGGGCTGCACCGACGTTACTCACTTTGCACTACCCAGGGGCGCGTGTATTGAAGATAAGACACGGACGCGGAGTCACCATGCCCCGCAACGCTCTACGATCCTATTAGGACCGGGACCTACGGTTTAAAGTGGATTCCGAATCACTACAAACACCCATGGCACCGCCGGGATTCGAATCCGATACCTATGGTACCGAGCGCCAGAGCGCTAGCCACTTGGTCATTGGCCTTATGTAAGAATAATAGTAAACTCAAAAATAACAAGTCATTATGTTTCAATTTTTCATTCCAAAGAAATGTCTATATTGGGTCTAAATCTACTATCGGGATATATAATTTTATATGCTGCCCGCGAAGTTAGGATGCATTTCCAATGTGGGCCACAAGATCATTTGGGGTAGCCACCCTTGATTTAAGAGTTAAGGGTCTAATTACTAAACTCATAGGTAAAATAATACTATAAGTACAAATTTCCTTGAAGGAGGTTATAGAATTAATTGTTAAAAAGAAAACCAGACTTTAAAAAGCCAATCATCCAAAAATATGTATTAAAAACGAAAAAAGAAAAGAAAATTTGTAGAAAGGCGTCTCGTTGATTTTCGTCTGCTTCCTTGTCTGTTGGCAGGCGTCTGTGATCATGCCCGTTACCATGGCAACGGATTGCTTTTTCAAAGACCGACATCTCGTTGCCAGATAGAAAATATTAAAAACTAACACAAAAATAATAATTTCCAAGGCAGGCTTGACGTATGAGGTAATGGCGGAACCAATGGTTGGTGATGTTCGAATTCACTTCGGAATTTTCGTGACGTCACACTACAAGACAAAAAATCATGTTTGGGTTTATGAAGTCAAGATGGAAGATATGTTATTTCGATTATATTTATATATATAGTTGGTGTTTTTTTTTAATCTTTAAGATACTCGTGTTAGGATTGTACTAGTTCTTAATCTTCAAGTTCTATTGTTGGTATTTATAGTTAGATTAGAAACATATTCGATATCTATTTATACGAATTATATTTAAAAAAAATTGATAAAAAATAATTGATTTTTTTACAGTTTAGTTTTGAAATCTTTGATTATACTTATAAAATTGAATTGGTGTTGCTGTATTTAATACTTCGAAAAAAAAATCTCACATACAGGTGTAGGTTTATGTTTTATCTTTCAATTAAGATAAAATGATATTATCAAATAATAACTAATGCAATCTCTGAAAATTTATTCAATTGATATCAATAAGTTTATCATTTTAGGGATACACAAAAATATTTAAACCAATTCACTGAAAATAAACGACAAATACATTCAATACAAATTTGGAACAATAAAAATCTTTTTAACTTTTTTAATTATCATTAATTGTGAATTATTAAATTTTAACTGTGACTGGTGTAATTTTATTTTGAAATTAGTAAATACCGATTTTAATTTAATTACAAATATTACTTTCGCGTGGTTTGATTTATTAACTGAATTATAGCTTGCAAACATTTCATAGTTGTTTAGATGAAAAAAAAATTAAATAAAGGGAAACAACTATTTTAACTAAAAAAATTAAGAAAAATGCCATTTGCAGTTTTGTAGAAATTCTTGGAATTTTAAACTGACATGAGGGCAGATGAGTTCGAGTTCTTTCTAGATTTTCTTCTTCATTGTCTCAACAGCCCCATGGTTGGCCAACCAGGGGGATGTCGAACCAGGAGATGTTTTCTTTCTTACGGGTTAGGGTTATCAGCCCTACGCTTTACAGTCATATTAGCCAGCGACCTACGTTTTAAAGTGGATTCCGAACCAGAACCTCCGCCGGAACTCGATGGCATCAAACTCTAGTCACTCGGCCATCAGGCCCCGTCTAGATTTTCAGTAATAATTAAATAGATTCAGAATTTTCCTAAGCCCAGAGTTTCTGAAGGGGGGCGAGACAAACTGGAACCCACCACATTTGAATGAAAAACATTACGGCAGTCTGCACATAAAATATCATCATCATCATTGGCGCAACAGCCCTATGGTGGGCCAAGGCCGTCTGCCTATATACAGATTTCGAGACAGGCGATGTTTTCTTTTTACGGAGTAGGGTTGTGAGCGGTACACCCAATGCTCTAGAGTCATTGTAGACCGGCACCTACTGCTTAAAGTGGATTCCGAACCACTACAAACATCCATGGCACCGCCGGAACGCGAACCATAAACTTGCGGCACCGAACGCTAATCATCATAAAATATATTAATTAATAGTTTTAAAATAAAAAGTTAATAAATAACGTATAGTCTATAAAATATCAAATATTTCAAATAATCAAAACTTGTTGTAGCATACTAATATTTGTCTTCTTTTTTGGTCAGAAATGGACGGGGAGGAAAAAACGAAAGGCAATCATTGAATGGAAAATTCATTGAATTTCAATTTTATTCATTGAGACAAGGTATATTACAAAATAAATATAGAACGTACATATTGATCATTAAATAAAATGACTTACTTATTGTTAATAATTGATTAACATGTTTAGAATTAAAAAAAATAATAATAAAATGAGTTTTTATGTAAATCTCTTTCGCAATAGTACCTATCATTAACCTGTAAGCACATATACATAGTATGTGCTACATGGTTTTTCATGTGTACGTCTATTCAGGTTAGTAGTTAAATTAAAACGTCGCAAAATTCAAAAACCCTTCCATTTAGCAGATGAGGGTTGTTACAAGATAACTCCAACTATCCCCCAGGTACTACTACTACTACACGTGTAACTTCTTTCCGACTACTGGAAAGGTTCACCTCATTGTTAACATGGAATGCAAAGGCCACCGCAAGACATGCTAATGAACGTAGATCTAAATAAGAAAAAAGTAAAAAAAGATGTATAAAATATTCCGCCGTAGATTCGTCTGGGGTTCGAGTTGCCGTTGACATGCGCGGTCCGGTCCCTCTTAGCAATTTGATTGTCTTCCAAAGACATCAGGCCGCGGGCCAAGACTTTTATTTAGACCCGGAGGGGATAGGCTGCCTCTATTTTTAGGCTTTTCGGGGTGTGTTGCTTCTGTTGACATTCAACGTGGCAAGCGTCTGACTACCTTACCTACCTCTTAGAAGATAGTTCACTCGACCCGACGTCATGCATTGGTGGCAATTCGAGAAATCGGAATTGCCCCCTGGAAAAAGATATCGAAATTGTTGTAGGGAGAATTTTTCAGTAATAATACACTTAAAAACAACTAACTAGAGAAAAAAAAGTTCTATCCCCTAGGCCAAGGATGGGCAAACTTTTTCGGGCCAAAAATCGACAAAAAAAGTTTGGCAGGGCCAAGAAAAGTTTTTTTCTAAAATTTTAAAAACAATATATATATTTAAATATGTTAATGAGATGAATGAAATTGCGATTTCATTTTTAAAAGTTCCTTATAGTGAGGTTCGAAGTGAGATGTACTGATTCTAAGGAACGAGGCTAAATGCTCATCTGTCAGTCTACTTCTGAAATAATTCTCTCTAAGATTCACAGTTGAAAACACTTTTTCACATATATAAGATGAAGCAAATATAGCACTGACTTTCTGGGCGCGAGATATTCAATTTGGGAAACTTACTTTCGATAATGATTTGTAAAACTCTTGCATATTTATTTAGAAACAACTGCTTGAGATGATTGTTAGATTGCAACTCAATTCATTCAACCTGCAAATCTGACCTCCCTGCTTCACAATTTACGCTAAAAGGGATGGTAAAAATATCCAATTCTGTTTGAAAGGCACTTGAAATCTGCGTTCGAACTCAAAAATGCAGTTTTTTAAAGCTATCTTCATAATTATTAAGCTTCTCTTTATTTACTGAGGGTATTGAATTTATCCTCGAGAAATGAGATAAAAATATTAAAAATAATAATTTTTTTAATAAAATAAAATAATATTTAATCAAAGTAGAAAAGGAGAGGGATGTATAATATACATAAATATATATTTCTTTTAATTTGCCTCGGATCGGCAAATTAAAATTCTATCCGCGGGCCGGATAGAACCTTCCGACGGGCCGTAGTTTGCTCATCCCTGTCTTAGAAGATCCCTGGTGGAAGATAGTTGACTCTACCGACGTCATGCATTGTTGCCAATTCAAGAAAGTGGAATTGTCCCCTGGAAAAAGATATCAAAATTGTTGTAGGGGGAATTTTTCGTTCAATGAATATATTTTTGTATTGGAGATTCAAATCATCTTCGTTCAAAATATGGAATTGGAAAAGGGAATGATTTTTCTTTATTGCAGGTTTTGAGAGTTAATGATCAGTTTGAAAAATAGCTTGATCTTCGTAAATTAATTTATCTTGGAAAGAATATTTTGTAAAAGCGTTTTTTTAATTAAAAGTATTCTTACTAAAACAAAAAATTTGAATCTGCTGTAAAAAGATTTACCATTTAATCCCTCAATAATAAAATAAAATAAAAATAATTAAAATAAAAAAAACAGGTCGTGTAAAATTCATAATATTTTTTTTCTCTGTAATAATTTTGATCAGTGATGTTAGACGCGCATGTCCTAAGATACTACTACTTCTACTACACCAAATCACTGTGCCTAGAGCTGAGTTGCCCCTATACAGTTTGAAAATGATGTTGCCCTTATACAGTTTGGGAATTAGTTATAGAGAAGTTAGTTTGAAGTTAGAAGTTAGTTTATACAGAAGTCTAAATGGGTTCCGAGTCGCTCTTACAGTCATGAGACCGGTACCTACGCATTTAAAGTGGATTCCAAACCACTACTAACATCCATCACATCGCCAGGACTCGAACTCGAAACCTGTGGCACCGAGCATTAGAGTTTCGGCCATTCAGGACCCCCTATTCTAACATAAAGAACTCGATAACATTCCAAAATGCCTTGACAAAAAATTGTGAGACAATTCACTGCGTTCGTGTAAAATGTGCCACGAGTGATTCGCCATTAATTCTTATTAGCATTCATTCCTTGCAAATAAGTGCCATTCTTGAGTACATATGAGTTCCATAATTTCAAATAAGTGCCTTTCATGAGTGTAAATAAGTGTCAATATTCATTTCGCCATGGAAATTATTGTTAAAGGTTTATTTTCGGTTTGTGTTGTGTTATTGATTTAATTTAAGGGAAAATGACTGCGAATACGTCTCATTAATTACTCTAGTATAATTAATAGATACATTCATAGTACTTTAGTATAAATTATTTCAATAATGAGAATTTTGTATTAAAAAGTTCATTAATGGTGCATTACAAATAAGTACCATTAATGAATATACAAATAATATTGATGATTATATCATATTGTTGAGTATATGAATACAAATAAGTGTCATTGATGAATATATGAGTACAAATAAGTGTCATTGATGAATATATGAGTACAAATAAGTGTCATTGATGAGTCTATGAATGTGAATAAGTATCATTGATGAGCATATGAGAGTACCTTATATGAACATATTTGTACTCGCGTACTTGAGTACAAATAAATGTCGTTGATGAGTACATAAGTACAAATAATGTGCCAGAAGTGATGACTCTATTCTGGATTATTAAAAATGATATTTTTGCTATTATGTTCCATTTATTAACACTAATATAGCATGAGATGTAAAAAAAATACTGTTAGCTCAGTGTTAAAATGTTTTTATGTATAATTGAAATATTCTATTTAAATTTAAGAAATTAATTACTTTGTTTGTTTTATACTTTAAAAATGTCTTATAAAGTATTTGGACATTTTTAGAAGTAAATTATATATATATATATATTATGTTTCACATTTCTTATTCAATGTAGGATGCATTAAAATTATACTTGGAAAAAATAACTTAGATTCCTACCAATAAATTACCAAAAAGTTCCAAGTCACGTTTTATTATTATATTTTATTAAGTTTCCAATTTTTATCTAAGGTCTGACATTTTGAATAATGTTGTTAATAACACACTGCATTTTAATAACCATGATAAAGTTGTATTTTTGAAATCACATCGAAACCTTGAATTATTGTAAATAACTATGAAATCACCTTGAACTATAAATTCAATATTATTGAATCAGTAATATTTATTAATTAGTGCCTATTTAAAAAATAATTAAATTTTGATTTTATTACATGGCGAATATTCTTTACTTTTTTGGTTTTTTTTTTTTATTTTAAATTGTTTCATACACAAGGAGGATATGCTATTACCATTGTCCTTAGGTACCTGATTACCTTCATCATCATCATCATCAGTTGCACGCCAACCCCCTAGTGGGCCAAGGCCATCTGCCTACTGGCAGATTTCGAGACAGGAGATGTTTCCTTCTTACGGGGTAGAGTTGTCAGCCCTACGCCCAAAGCTCTACAGTCATACTAGACTTAGATCTATGGTTTAAAGTAAATTCCAAACCACTACAAACATCTATGTCACGGCTGGGACTCGAACCCGAACCCGAAACCTGTGGAACCGAGCACCAGAGCGCTAGCCACTCGGCCATCAGACCCCAATTTATTATCTTTCTAATGCGAATTCGTGTTATACAAAACAGAACCAAAAAGTAATGCAGAAAAAGATAAATAAATAATAAGATTAAATTTCAAAACTTGAAAAAAATACTTAATACTTTACTCATACTTGTACTTAATTTTTAATAAAGAGACAAATGCTGATTAAAAACAAAAATTTATTAAATGTAAATATATTTTTAATATTTTAAAATTCTGTTGTGTTAAAAAATTAAAATGTATAGTAATTGTGTGCAATTGCAATTTGGATACGACTCTTTCAATTATAAGTGAATGAGTCAGGAAAAACTAATTTTTTTTATTCATTCAATTAATCCCAACCCGCGACCTTATAAATGCTTTATCAGAAGCAATTACAGGAAATAAAAACTAGTATTTTATGGCGTCCCTTTATCTCAATGGTTTAATAAATAAAAAAATAAAAAAAATTTCAAAAGTTGAAAAAAATATGTACTTAATTTTAATGAAGAAAAATAGGCTGATTAAAAACAAAAATTGATTAAAAGTTTTACCTATTAAATGCAAATATATTTTTAAAATTATGATGTATTAAAAAATGAAAATATATCATAATTGTGCAATCATAATATGTGCAATTTGGAAACGACTCGTTCAATTATAAATGAGTGAATCAGGAAAAACTCAATTTTTTTTTCATTCAATTAAAACCCAACCCGCGACTTTATAAATGTTTTTAAAAGACGCAATTACAAGATATAAAAACTAATATTTTATGGCTGCCATTTATCTGAGTGGTTTAATAAAAAAATTAAAAAAATAAAATAAGAACGAAATTTTATTTTATATAATAATTAGCGAAACGTCTCTTTTTTTTTTTGCTGTTTGTGTCAGCTGGCTTGATTTTTGGAAAGAAGGTGACAGCATCGCAACCGGACACCGACAGATACGAGTCACTGCAAACATAAATCTAACGCAAGCGAAAACGTTGAGTCAGCGGAATTAGATAGAGCCTTCTCAAATGAAGCGCTTACCGCACCATTTCGTCCTTCGGCAAACAGGCGTCTTGGCGAGGAGTGTTTTTAAATAGCTAAAAAACTCTTTTTCGAAAGCTCGTCTCGGTTCAAAAAGCGCCAACTTACAAATCTTGAATTGTAGTTCCTTTTTGACAATTGGGAACTTTTGAATTAAAAGAGGCCTAGCTATAAATTCAAACGTTTTTAGGAGTTTATTTGTGGTGGCCCATTGCTCTAAATAAATGTTCAGTGCCTTCAGGTTCGAATCATGGCGGTGGCATGGATGTTTGTGAGTGGTTCGAAATCCACGTTAAACTGTAGCTCCCGGTCTAATTAGTCTTACTTATTAGTGTGCACAAAATGACCGTTGAACGACAAACCAAACCAAACCTAAATAAATGCTATGTAATGCTTTATTGTAATTAATTTATGCAAAACAGTGTAATTAAACATTGTAACTTTATAAATATAAGATAAAAAAAGTACATTAAATTTTATCTTTTCATTTTTATTGCTGCAATAGGATATAATTTCATACTTTTTTAATATTTCATATATACGTTATGACATTGTAGCTCAAATATTTTGAATTTATTCTATTTTTAATAAATATAAACTGTCGTAAACCTTTTTTTCGTTAATAAACTCCAAGTTTTTGTAGTATTTATGTTCTTTTCTTTAGTTTATTTATATTGATGCTTATGAATAATCTCTGGTGCTCGGTGCAGCAGGTTTCAACCCCTGCGATGCCATGGATGTTTGTTGGGGTTCGGAATCCAATTTAAACCTTAAGTCCCAGTCTCATTTGTCTGTTGGTCGTAGGGCGTAGGTCTGACAACCCTGTCCCGTCAAAAAGAAAAGATCTACTGTCAAGAAATCTGCAATCGAGCAGACAGCCTTGACCCATCATGGGGCTGTTGCGCCACTGATGGTGATGATTATGAATAATAATCGATGATGTCATATCGAATATATTGATCAATAATCGATGCTATTGATCGAATATATGGATCAGTAATCGATGGATTGATGTTATTTTATGGCACAAAGGCTAGTTTTAGCCAAGTTGCGCCAAACAAATTTGATATGAATAATACACAATTTACAGAATATTTCACCTTAAAAAATCATTTTATAGTTTAATAACAAAAATAATATGTTGATTAAAATACATATAGAAAGTAATGATAAACTCAAACGCATTTAAAAAAAAAAAAGAAAAGAAAAAAGAATAATTAAATATTGCTTGTTGTCAATTTAATGACTGATATAGCTTTTAAAAATTTATTTTGAAGAAAAATGCGCCGTTTTAGTTATATTTCTGAAAATTGTTTGGAAATATTTGATTTAATTTAAATTTATCTAAAATATTAAATTAAGCTAATTAAATACATATAAAATTAATTAATTTTGAAAATTGTTTAGAAATATTTGATTTAATTTAAATATATTTAAAATATTAATTTAATTTAAACATTAAATATTAAAATATTAATTTAATTTAAACATTAAATATTAAAATACTAAAATTTTAATTTTAATATTATGTTATTTAAATATTAAATAAATATTTAATTTGATTTACGGATCTTAGTTTGACCTTGAGGCGACCTTGGTGGAATGTGTGCTGGACATTAGTCACTTCTATCACCCGCAAATGACCTTCAATTACATCTGATTTGGCGACTGTTTCAAAATCGCCAAGAAATCATTTTTCGCATTCTAAATCACACCAAGCTGAAAGCCTCTTGACTTTTTCAATGTCAAATCATCTTTGTTTATCTGGATTATTCTAGTTATTTAACTATGAAAAGAAAAACTCTTATTTTTCCGGAAGTAAAGAAACAAATCAGACATCTAATCTCAATGGATTTATTTTTAAAGACTCTTGGCGAAACTTGGAAGAGTTTTAAATGGATAGAGCGGTCTGAGGGAGAATTGGACTTCTGTCTCCTCGTGGGCTTAGAAGCAGATGTGTCTAGTTTCATAATACCCAGTAAAGCGGCTTTTCTTCTGCAAATAGAGTCTTGGCGGAAATTTTAAAATAGCCAAAATGCTTTTTTTGGCTGGAAATGACTTGTAAATAAATATATATATATATATAAAAATTACTAACTTAAAGAAAATGACATCACAGTCATTGTACGATCACACACTTTTTATTATTTTTATGTTCTGTGATAAATTTTTCAATTCTGTTTTGTAAAATTTTACATAGTTAGAAGTTTCCCTGATTACGAGAAAAAATATACTTCGTCTCGCATGATAATAATTCTATAGACAATATTCGCAAATTTTTCTTCTTTACTTTTGAATCATTCTTATAGAGGCTAGTACCAATCGAAAAAATTCATGAAGCTATATTTTTATTTTACAAACTATAAATAACTACATAGTTTTTTTTGTTGCTGTTCTAATGCAGCTGGCAAACACTTAGACAATTGTCTTGGATGCCTTAAGGCAAGCGCTGCACCGAGGTTACTCACTTAGCACTATACAGAAGGCACGTGTAGCTTGAAGACGTGTAGCTACGGAGGCGGAGTAGCAATACCCCCGTAACGCTCATGCTAGACCGCGACCGACTGTTTAAAGTGGATTCCGAACCTCTACAAACGTCCATGGCACTGCCGGGACTCGAACACGAAACCTGTGACACAGAGCACTAGCCACTCTTCTATTCAGGCCTCATAACTACATGTAGAAAATGTAATGTGCTTTTACACAATATATCGTAATTTCCGATTACAAGCAGATTCATATACATATAAGCCGAGAGTTTGTTTTTTTGTCCTAAAAATTTATTAAATGGAATCTATTTCTTTTGAGGGATGCTAGTCAAATAAACACTTTGCAAAACTAATTTGGAAAAAAAAAGTATATTAGTTAATGTAGAATCATTTTCATTTGGTTTTTCTTTTAATATCATGTAATCTGAAATATTAATTATTAAATTTAAAATTCCCTTTATTGTAACGAAAAACATTCTTAAATGACATTTCCTTCCCTATGCCTCTGCTGTTTCTGAATCTGACCGACTTAGCCGCTTGTCTATTTTCCACGGATCAGGTGTGGTATAATAGGGAAAAAATGAATCTTCTAATTTTTTCAGTTGCAAAAGTTAGAGATACGAATAAACCTTAATCAAGATGGAATTAAAAATGTCAATTTTTTTTAATTGTTTATCTAAGGAAAAAATAAAAGCAGGAAAGTTTTCCTAGTGTGTTAGATAAAATATTATATCATAACTCATAAGTCTAATCATATCAGATGTTTATTTTTTTTCAAGAATTGGCGACATTTTTAAAATAAACATACAGTTTTATTCAAATAATTATCGTTAAAGTGCCAAGCTGCGAATCTCAAAATCTGGTGACATTATTTGCATTATTTACATTAATGCATTATTATTGCATTATTTACATTAATACAATACAATTAATACAATTCGCATGCTATTACTTACAATTCGCACCCACAATATTCCTTTAGAAAATCTCTCCCTGGTGATAGTTTTATAATAACCAGGAATCCGTCGCCAAATTACCACTCTTTCAAATCGCCAAGACTCTTTTCTTTAACCAGAATTAAAGAAATGCGTCACACTTAATCGCACCTATTAATCAGGGTGGATTTAAGTGTGGAAACTCTGGTAGATGCTTGAAGGGGTGAAATAGAATGAAAGGAGAACATCTCCTCAGACTTATTTCTTAAGTCTCAATGTAAGCTTAGAAGTAGATGTTATGTCTGTGCATTTTATATTAAAGTATTAGGAGAGATGTTGACATAACTTCCAAGTCCATATATGTCTGGAGATAGCGTCTCAGTATTCAGCCAGTCTATGTGACATTAATCTGTAATGTCATAATCTAGTGTGGAGATTATTTCGGCGTCTGGGTATACTCTACTAATGAGTGTTGGCGAATTTACCACGACTACAAGTTATTGTTGTTCAAATTATTCACTTGGCGAATACTTCAACTGTGATCATGCGTTGTTGTATCAGAAGAAAGGTACCAAATTGAGCACTACCTCGAGACTCGTTGGCGTTTATGATGCTCAGCATCTTGTCTCGTGGATCGAACTACCTGGTGGGAGCTTTACCGGATTTTCTCCCGTACGATACGCAAATGTGGAGTAGTTCTTCCGGAAGGCACTGCCCTCCTTCTTCAGCAACTCTGAGCCAAGTCATACGAGTGCTCCATCCGAACAGAAGCTGCTCCCTTTACCTTCAACTACGAGTATACTACTCATGGGGTGTCCGTCCGGCACTGCAGAACACTGAGGATTAGTCACAATAACAAAGTATTAATATTTTATAATATTTCGATTTTGGTATCTAGATCGTACTTACATTTTTGTATATTAAGTATATTGCAATATAAGTTTTAAGAAAAATACAATAAGAAAATTTTTAATTAAAGAATTTCTTTAAATATGGCCAGTAAAAGCTAAAAGGTTGGAAATTCCAATCTATACGGCAAGCGCCACTCCCCATAATATGGGAACTATTGATGTAGCAACTAAACATTTAAGATTTAATAAAACATAACGTCAATATTAACGTAATTGGATAGAAATGCAGATAGTGGCTTTTGCAAATGTATTCGTAATAAGTTTTTTCCAAGAATGTACTTATTTATTACGATTTCTGTGTAATCCAGCATTTAAGAACTGCATAGAATTCATGGACCTTTCTTTTATAAGTTATAAATATGCAAGAAAAATAAAATGTTGATCTGTAGGGGTGTGGGGAGGGATTAAATGCACTGTGTATGTATGTACCTGAGAAGTATTCCTTAAAAATACAGAGTGAATATATATTTAAATACACAGGGTGATTATAATTAAAGTCCCACTTTCAAAATGCTGTACAAAAACCTTTTGTCGCAATGAGTTCAAATTTGAACTGAAGATACTTGAAGAAGGGGGAAACGGTATAGCATCAAAAAAGTTCCAAAGTGTATGAATAGATGTCGCTATAAGCGGCCTAAAGAAAGTGAATACGGCTGCCAGTGATATTTTGAATCGAAAGGACAACGTATTTAGCATGAGTTGCACAGTAAACCAACTGTAGTGTTCAATGTGCTCGATTGTTTCAATTTTTTGACGGAAAAAATGACTTCGGAGTCATTCAACAGTTGCGACACTGTGAGTGGAAAGCCCCTCCACCACTGAAAGGTCATACCAATTGGATGGGAACAATCGGTGGAACTGTTTTTTGATGCTATACCGTTTCCCCCTTCTTCAAGTATCTTCAGTTCAAATTTGAACTCATTGCGACAAAAGGTTTTTGTACAGCATTTTGAAAGTGGGACTTTAATTATAATCAACCTGTATATATTATTTTCGTATATGTAATAAAAAGTAATCATGTAATGTAATAAATAATTGATGTGCGATATGACACTATTTTAACGAGTTTTAATATCTTGTTCAAATTTTGTAGTTTCCAAATTCAAAAGTTTTTAGTCGAAGGCTTTTTATAGTTAAATTTTTTTATTACATTAATTTCTCTTCCCCCCCACGCCCCCAAAAAACTGAAAAGAAATTTTTTTTTAAAGCCAATTATATTTTTGGAAGAAAAATATACTGCCGCATTGCTGTTATAACAGAACGTAGAATAATAACCGCTAGCCATCCTTTTATCCGAAGACCATTTTCCCCGCTGTTTGGCGTTTTATGCCGGTTTATTAAAAACCTTAAACGCCATTTTACTGCGCCAAGGTCATCCAACCTGCTGTGTGATTTCACTTGGTTTATTAAGTTTATGGTTCTGGTTAGATTCAATGTCACCTTCAGAAGAATCTTGTATGGTGTTCATAAAAAAATAAAGATTGTTATGAAGAGGGTTTCTTTTGTGGTTAACGTTGATTATAAATAAAAATATACTTGTATAGATATGTAAGCAGAGAGTAGTAATAAAATAGAGCGCGTCCCCCTATTCTAAAGGAACAAAAAGTTGAGGGAGACTTCATCTAGCCTTTTCGTACTAGAATTGGCGCTGTATCGCCAACTTGACTCCTTTTCCTTGCTCTCATTTATTTAGAAAACCTAAACATGTTACTTTTCGGGTTCGAGCCCCGGCGGTGACATGGATGTTTGTAGTGATGCGGAATACTCTTTAAGCCGTATGCCCCTGTCTAATATGACTGTAGAGGGTTTGGCGTAGGGCTGACAACCCTACCCCGTAAAAAGAAAGCGTCTTCTGTTTCGGAATCTGCTAGTAAGGCTGATGATCTTGGCCCACCATGGGGCTGTTGTGCGAATGAAAAAGAAGAAGATTTTTTTGTCGCTCTACGATCATCTTGTCACACGAGGACTAAACAGACCGGGTCTACAGTTTAAAGAGGATTCCGAACCACTACAAACATGCAGCGCACCGCCGGGACTCGAATCAGAAATCTGTAGTATCGAGCGCCAGAGAACTAGCCACTCGGCCATCGAGGCCCTAGAAAAAGAAACATATTATTAACCGATTCCGAAAAATTCTTCTTCTCAAGTCATACATTTATTTAACTGCGTGCTCACTAAAGATAAATTGATACCAGAAATGTTATTTTATTTATAAATCTAATAATTTTGTATGGAATACATAAAATATATAAAACTTTATAAAAAATTAGTACAAATGCATATTTTATTGTTTAATCATTATGGGAGGGGGGGAATACCTGTTCTGTTAATTAATTAAATATAAATGCCAGCCAATCAGAAAAATTAAATTTACATTTATTGACAGTTAAAAAATGAATAATTTCTTTTCAAAATTCCTTGTAGGATAGAGTTTTGAAAACATCTCCCAGGAGGACCAAGGTTCACTCTCTCCTTTTGGAGTTGCGGCCTTTGACTAGCGCTGTGGTCGTGGTTCGAATTCTGGCGGTGGCATGGATATTTGTGAGGGGTTCAGAATCCTCTTTAAACTGTAGGTACCTCGTGTGCATAAAATGATCGTAGAGCGTCAAACCAAAACCAAAACTTTTGGAGTGAAACAGAAGGACCTTCTGACATACTGATTTATTGTGCTCCTCTCCAATATAGATATGGAATCTTTCAGTTCAGTATTGTTTGTCTAGTCAAGCATCTTTGGTTCAGAATGTTTGACAGAGATTCCGTGAAATAATTTCAAAGGTAATACGGAGCAACTCTGATTCATTTCCATTGGTGGCGTGTGCTACAGTCACTATTTTTAGAAATGAGTAGATTCGGTGAAGATTTTACTGAAGAGCCTCGTTTGATTAGAGTTTTCCAAGTTTTTTTGTGAGCGATATCGAAGTGCCTACTAGAGATCGTTGTTCTAGACTTAAGTGTTCATGCGGCAATATAAAGAATAGTATTCACGTATTAAAATATATTTTACATTCAGCCACATTGGTGGTGTACAGCCCTTGCTTGAGAAACGAGTCGATTCGGCGAAGGTTTTGACACTAGAGTTTCGCATCCGCATTTAGTCAATCTGGCTGTATTTTAGGCATGTTCTCCTATTTTTGCTGAAATCCATTACTCATTCTTTCCTTCTAGTGGAGTCCCCGCCATCGTGATGCGTCCTGAGTGACGTTGAATTTGTTACGATTATGCTCACTCCAATTTGTATCTAAAGTCATTCATTTTTTTTATACATTCTTAACTTATTGGCTTAACAAACAAATGTAATTTAACGGTTTTTTTTTTTTTTTTAAATTAGATGTTGTAAAAAAACATGCGGCAGTTTGTGATCTAATCCTTTAGATATCTTGAATTTCGGCGAACGGGCTGCATTTGATGACCGTTAAATATGTGACGAGTTAAAAGGATGCAATTTCAACGTTCATCAGAGCGGAAAATTACACGGCTGTTTACAACTTTTGAAAAAACGCCGCACGAATTTCATGCGCCGTCTGCTGGAGTTTATCACTTAAAAAAGTTTCTTATCTTTCTTGTATTTTGTCAAACTTTTAAAATTTCGACCAGGTAGATTATTGATCTATCTACCCTGTGTTTATCTGCGCCAATGGTGCGGAAAGGATTCATTTACGTGTGTACCTGCATTGAGTATTTTTTACCCTCTCCAAATTTGGTTTAAAAATAATGAAAATAAGAATGATGATTATAAAAACGATGAAAATTCTACGATTTGATAAAATGAATGAATAAAATGAATTTACTGTTTCACTTAATATGTTTAATTATAATGCTTTTATATATTAAACTAGGGGACTGACTAGCCGAGTGGCTAGCGCTCTGGCGCTCGGTACCACAGATTTCGGGTTCGAGTCCCGGCGGTGCCATGGATGTTTGTAGTGGTTCGGAATCTACTGTAAACCATAGGTCTCGGTCGTAGAGCGTTGCGTTGGCATTGTTACTCCGCGTCCGTGGCTTATCTTCAAGTGACACGCGCCCCCTGGGCAATGCAAAGTGAGTAACGTCTGTGCAGCGCTTGTCTTAAGGCATCCATGACCAAGCTGTCTAAATGTTTGCATTAGAAAGAAAATATATTAAACTATAGGGTCCCGGCGGTGCCATGGATGTTTGTAGTAATTCGGAATCTACTTTAAACCTTAGGTCCCGGTCTAGCAGTATCGTAGAGCTTTACGGATTTAGTGTTACTCCGCGTCCGTAGCTTATCTTCAAGCTACACGCACCTCTTGGGTAGTGCTAAGTGAGTAATATCGGTGCATCGGTGCCTTAAGGCATCGAAAACAACTCTATAAGTGTTTGCCAGCTTCATTAGAACAATATATATATATATTAAACGATACCACTAGCGACGTGTATTACAGTTGCTTATACTTAAGAAAAGTGTAGATTCGGTGAAGATTTTAACAGGGAGTCTCGTATGAATACTTGATAGATTGATTAGAGTTTTACGATTTATTTTCTCTATTGTTAAAAATAATGTTGTTTTTAAAATATATTATTTGAATGAAATAAAAATGATTTATGATTTTATGAAAAATAAAATGATTTATGATGTGAATAACGTGAATTTACAGTTTCATTAAGAATGTTCAATTATAAGGTTTCGTCCACTTTATTTCAGTAACTGGTATTGCGCAGTTATTTGTATATAGTTGTATGAAATCGTATTATTGTTGGCGTGTGTTACAGTTGCTTATGCTTGAAAAATCTGTAGATTTAGTGACGATTTTAACAGAGAGTCTAGCATGGATACTTGCTTGATTGATTAGAATAGTTTCTATAGTAAAAAATAATGATGATTATAAAGAAAGATAAATTGAATTTACAGGTTCACTTAGTATGTTCAATTATAAAGCTTTGTTTATTTGATATCAGTAACTGGTGTTGTACAATTGTTTGTCTATAGTTGTATTAAACGATACCACTGGCTGCATGGGTTACAGCTGTTTATGATTAAGAAAAATTTATCTTTAAAATGACTCCTTTGGCTGTAATTCAGCTATGGTTTTAGAATGGTATCATTTTTTTTAGTTCGATACATTTCACCTTCACACATTCAACATCTTTATCTATTGACATTTATGCAAGTCCATGGGATATGCTTTGCATATTCTTTTAGTTAGGTGTGTTTACGTTAAGTAAACATATATGTATATATATATATTTTTTGTCTATATTACCAAATTTTAACCAAAAATATTAATGTATTGATTTTAATTTTCGTACGTGTCAATGTTTAAAACTTAATTCAACAGTTGCATTAAAATTCTTATCCCACTTGGTAGACAGCAAACATCCAGAATAAGTCCATGAATCCATGTGGCCTCATGGAAGGAGGGAGGGGGGTAGCTTCTATTGTGACTGGGGCCTGAATAGCCGAGTGGCTAGCGCTCTGGCGCTCTGTACCACAGGTTTCGGGTTCGAGTCCCGGCGGTGCCATGGGTGTTTGTAGGGGTTCGGAATCCACGTTAAACTGTAGGTCCCGGTCTGTTTAGCCTAAAGTGTGCACAAGATGACCGTAGAGCGACAAACCAAACCAAATCTATTGTGATGGAGTACACCGGTGGAAGAAAGAAGGAGGACAGTGCCTTACGGGAGGACTTTTAGGGGGAACTACCTCTCATGTGCGTATGGTATGAGGAAAAAGCTGAGAAACTCCCACCAAGTAGTCCGACTCACGAGACTTCACAAACGCCATCGAGCCTCCTCGTTTTTTGAAAACAGTGTCTACAACAAAGTCGCCAGCAGATTGAACCTCAGCTCTCATGCTCACCAGAGGTGCACGTTGCCACTAGTCGGGCACAAAAAAAAAAAAAAAAGAAGCATAATTAATATTTTTAAAGATGACTAATAATAAGAATTACTATTCTTTTTTACGATGTTTAAAAGAAGAATGTTTAAATAAGTTTACGATAATACGCATGGCTCGCAATACACATTGCGAAATTTAAACAGTTTTGACATGAGAACAGAAAACAAATTACGTTTTATAAGTGCAATCACACCACACTCGTTAGCGTGAAAATAAATTAATATTTGCCTTTAGCTCCTTGTAACTTGTGCCGGATTTTCAATTTATAACTTTCAAATTGGAGTAGATGTTTATTTAAACCGAGCAGCATCGTGTTGTCTTGTTTTTTAATTGGATGTCTTCCAGCTTACTTGGCGTGCTTTGGATAATTGGATGAGCAAATTTCGACGTGTTTTATTCTGCTAAAAACTCCGGTTAGTGCTTTGCTCCTTTGTTGGTGCTCCTTGGCGCCACCATGGCGATACATTACCGTTTAAACAACATCATTATTAACTCACTATTCAACTCACCATCTTCTAATTGTTCTGTTTATTAATAATTGTTAAGAATTTTGTTTAGAACCACGCTAAACTGTAGGTCCCTCCCTAATTAACCTAAAGTGCGCAAGAAAATGATCAGAGTGTGACCATATGTTCAAAACCGTTCGATCCTGAACATATTGAGTGAAAAAATTCTTTTTATTATTATTAGTTTTATAATATAGGCTGCCCATAGCGTGGTTCAGTGACAACGTGCTCCGCTGGGAGCATGAGGGCTGAGGTTTAGTCCGCTAGCTGCTTTGTTGTAGATGCTGTTTCAAGAAACGAGGAAACACTAGGGCATTTGGGATGTTCAGCATCTTGCCTCGTGAGTCGGACTACCTGGTGAGAGCTTTCCGGGTTTTCTCCCATACGATACGCACATGCGGGGTAGTCCTTCCGGAAGGCACTGCCCTCCTTTTTCACCGTCACGGAGCCAAATCAGACTTCCAACTACGGGTGCTCCATCACAACAGAAGCTGCCCCTTTCCCTCCATCAATGAGTAGACTACTCATGGGATAACCGTCCCAGGACACTGAGTATTAGACACAACATTATTATTTTGATATCCAAATGTGCAGTTTAAAAGCGATTTCAATTATACAAAAAAAAGGATGTTCTAGAAGATTGATCCATTATAAACACATTGAGATTATAATTGCCAGATATTCATGTTTTAAATTATTCCCCATGTTTACATTTAATTTTAATTTAAATATCTAATTTCAGTAGAAAATTTAATTAAAAAATTCTGTTTTTAAATATTCCTCACTTTGTTTATTTAAAATTATCGTTAATTAAGTTATTAAGTAATTATTATCGTTAATTAAGTGATACTATCATGCCCACTTTTCGAACTAAGAAGACAAGGTTCAAAACTCTACAAACAATGCCGAAGCTGTTATGTCTGTGTCAAAGATGGATAGGATAAATTTATAGACCAAATGAGCTTTGGAGGAATGGCTACTTCCACACTAATTTTACAAAATTTGGTACAATATATCAGCCTTTTATGCATAATTTTTTACTAATAGCTTCATAAATTGTTTTGGACACAATAGGAGCACTTTGGTGATGCTGAATTTGCTATAAATGTGCTGTTGTTGTTTCTTATCCCACTTGGTAGACAGCAAATCTAATCTAATCTGTGGTCTCATGAAAGGAGGGAAGGGCGGGAGGCAGCTTCTGTTGTGATGGAGTGTTCGTAGGTAGAAGCCTGACTTGATCCGTGGTGCCGAAAAAGGAGGTGCCAGGGTGTCTCACTTACGAGGCAAGATGTTGAACATCCCAAACGCCATCGAGTCTCCTCGTCTTTTAAAGCAGTGTCTGCAACAAAGCTGCCAGCGAATGGAACCTCAGCCCTAACATTCACCAGCGGCGCACGTTGCCACTGAGCCACGAGTCGGGTATAAATGTCTTGTTATAGGAGTAAATAACTTCAGATAAAGTAACTACAATAGCATTAATATAGCTATTTAAGTTGCCTGATTGCCGAGTGGTTAGCGCTTTGGCACTCGGTACCACAGGTGTCGGTTTCTATTCCTAGCGGTGCCATGGATGTTTGTAGTAGTTCGTTATCCACTTTAAGCCGTAGGTCCCGATCTCCTATGATTGTAAGAGCTTCACAGAGCCCAATCAGACGTCTCTCTCACCCACATCCTTCCCAAACTGTAAAGGGGCAACTCAGCTCTAGGAACAGTGATGTGATGTGGTGTAGTAATAGGGCTAATTACAAAAGTTTATAGATTGTCATAGGCATATCTTTAAAGTGTTGTGAAAATAGGATTGAAGATTTTCGGAAGTGTTCAAGTGGGCTTTGATGTCCTTAAGAGGCCTTAAATAAAACAGTGGGCTTTTATTTGGCGCCCGTGGTGAAAACCCATAGACGTCAAATGACGCGTCCATCTTTTAAATTAACCATCCAAGGCGTATACCGGGGGGGAGAGTTCAGAACTCCTTTCGTCACGTGATATCGCGTGACTTGTGCCTGTAACCGTCGCCCCGCATGACACGCTGACACCGTTTCGATACAATATAGCAGCTTTTTATGTATTATTTTATAGTAATATCTTTATACATTGTTGTTGGACTCTCTATGAGCACTTTGGTGACGCTGAATTTGCTATAAATGGGTTGTTGTTTCTTATCCCACTTGGTAGACAGCAAAATCTAGACCAAATCTAATGTAATCTAAGACCAAATCTAATCTAATCTGGGGTCTCATGAAAGGAGGGCTGCTTCTGTTGCGATGCAGCCCCCATAGGTATAAGTCTGACTTGCCTCTGTGACGCTGAAGAAAGAGGGCAGTGCATCCTGGTAGAACTTTTAGGGAGAACTACCTTATATTTGCGTATCGTATGAGAATAAAACCGGAAAACTCCCACCAGGTAGTCAGACGCACGAGGCAAGATGCCGAACTGCCCAATCGCCATTGAGTCTCCTTGTTTTTTTTTAAACAGTGTCTACAACAAAGCCGCTATCGGATGAAACCTCGGCCTTAATGCTTACCTCCTATGATTGTAAGAGAGTCACAGAGCCCAGTCAGACTTCTTCATACCCACATCATTCCCAAACTGTAAAGGGGCAACTCAGCTCTAGGCACAGTTATGTGGTATGATGTAGTAGTAGTAGTAGATATTTAACATGGTTTACGTTCTTGTAATATGACGAATATCTTCTATTTCATGGATTGGATGTTGTTGTTGAACGTCGGAACAATCGTATGCAGTGTTCACTAACAAATATATAACATATGAATATTGAACATAATAATAATAATACTTTAATAAAATGAATATCTTTTGGTGTTGTTGTCATCGTATCCCCTGGAGAGTATAAGGTAATCAAATATCGTGGTTCCCCCACCTAATTACAAAAGTATGTAGATGGCCATTGGCATATCGTTAAAGTGCTGTGAAAATAGGATTGGCGAAAAATTTCGGAAGTTTTCAAGTGGGCTTTGATGTCCTTAAGAGGCCTAAAATAAATCAGTGGGCTTTTATTTGGCGCCCGTGGCGAAAAACCCATAGACGTCAAATGACGGCCAAGGCGGTGTTCATCTTTTAAGCTAACCATCCAAGGCGTATACCTGGAGGCAGGGGGGGACTTTCGTCACGTGATATCGCGTGACTCGTGCCTGTAACCGTCGCTCCACATGACACGCTGACACCGTTTCGATAGAGTGCCGCTATTCTGGAAGAAAAATATTTTAGGAAAATGTAACCGATGGTTATCGGATTAGAAAAAAAAAGAAGGAATTCTTCGGCTGGCGTTCGTGTCGTATTGAACGTAACGACTGATTCGTTATTTTTTTTGAACCGGTTTTTCAATTTGACAGGCCTGTTATCTAGGATAAAATTTGTTTATTTATTATTTATTATTATTATTATTATTATATATTTTTTTTTAGTATTGATGTGCAATAAAGGTTGTCAACAAGTCAATCGCAACTTTTTTAAAATGCAAAACTAATGATTAGGTTATTCTTATTATAACCGTAACTGCTTTGTGAAGTTTTAAGAAAAAAAAAGTTTGAAGAGATCGTTCCATATATTTCTTATTAGTTTAAATATTTTAATGTGAGCTAAAAACATTTATATTTCCGATGTAGAAAAAAAAAAGAAAAGAAAAATTATGTTATAAAATAAATTTATAACTATGCTATTCTATCTTACTTATAATAATCTATGGGGGGTCCACCATGGAGCTGTTGCGCCAATGAAGAAGATGTTTATTTTTTATATCTGGGCACATATGTGATACCACAGGGCGCACCAAGGGCGGCCTGGTACACCCTTTGAGAAATACTGATCTATTTTTTCATGCAAAAATATTTCTTCTGTTGTCTAATTCTGCAAAATTAAAAATTATATCCTTTAAAAAGTAGTAACTTAAATGGCTCGGTTTGTCGCTATAATGTCATTTTTTACAAACTTTAGGCTAATTAGAGCAGGATCTACAGTTTAACGTGAATACCGAATCACTCACAAACATCCATGCCACCGCCAGGAATCGAACTGTGAGGCCTGTTGTACCAAAGGCCAGAGTGCTAACCAATTGGCCATCAGGAACGAGAAATTTAAATGACTTTCTTGTGTAACAAAAATAAAAGAATTAAGAAATAAATTATGTGAAACTTTATTGAATAACGAATTATAAATGTAATAATAAAAAAAATATATATATATTTCAGGTTTTTTTTTTTTTTTTTTGTAATTTTGAAGAAAACCATGGAAATTATTTTATAATACACATGAATGTAAAACAATTTTTAAATAATTTTGATTTTAATTCGGAACTTCTAATTTATAAGCAAACGTATCATTTTATTAAAATAGTTAAAATAATAATTTTTAAACGTATTACGCATTTTTAAATTATTAAAAATTATTAAATTATTTTACATTATTATTATTATTAAAAATTTTTAATTATTTTAAATTGTTATTATTATTAATTATTTTTAAATTATTAAATTATTTGTTCAGTTTAAATTATTTGTTTCAGTTTTTTTGACGGAAAAGATGACTTCCAAGTCATTCAACCGTTGGGACATTGTTAGTGGAAAGCCCATCCACCACGGCAAGGTCATACCCAATTAGATGGGAAAAATCGGTGCAACCATTTTTTGATGCCGTACCGTTTCCCCCTTCTTCAAGTATCTTCAGTTTAAATTTGAATTCATTGTGACGAATAGTTCTTTTTTCACAGCATTTGGAAAGTGGAACTTTAATTATAATCACCCTGTATTTTGTTGAATCTTCACGCGAGCTCTCATTTCTTTCGATTTCTTAATGATCACTTATTCTTTGTAATGATTAATACGTCTGATGATTTAGTTCAATTAGATTCGAGACCGATACATTTCATCAGAAAAAAAAAATCAGATGTTTCCGATCTCTCTCTAATGAAGTGGTTTCAACAGCAAATCTTCTTTCGCTACCGTTCTATTTCAACATTTATAACGGATTTACTATTTTAAGATGTGTCCTCTATTAAAGCAGAAAAATTCTAAGTATATTAACACATGATAATAAAAAAAAACGACATCATTAGCGGGGCATTATCGCCAGGAACTTGTTAGGATTAGCCTCACTCCAGCGAATAATGACGGCTGTCATTATCAGACGCGCTCTGTTATTTCTGAGCGTCCTGTTCATGAAATGGTCAGAAGAAAAAAAAGTGCCAGTGCGTCACCAGAATGCAAAGCAGCTCCTGAAAGTGCTAATGACACTGTGTATTAACAAGTCAGATGCAGACGTGTAACTTATTAAATTGAAGAAGATGGTTATATTTTTTGTTGCGTTAGAGATTGTACGACTCAATCATATTATAATTGATCCTCTAAACCAGGGGTCTCCAAAGTTTCCAGCCTTAGGGCCATACTGTTTACTCCAGTAAGTACCAAGGGCCAAAACCGTTTTAATTTTTATGCCAGTATCTATGATTTCTAGACTAGTACGCGCTCTGGACGAGCATACGCTTGCTAACTACAAACTACTGTCAGCGAAAAATCACAATTACATGAATTCTCATTTGTATTTTTTTGCAAGTGGATACCCCGCGGTTTCATTCGCGTTCATTTAGCTTTTCCGTTCTTGAGAGATTTTCAAGATAAAAAATCATATGTTTGATTCAGGATATATACATTTCAAACATCGACATACATATATATGCGATACTCTTTACCCCAGCATAACTACCGAGGGTAACCGCGGGATGTTCACTAGTTTATAATGTTAGTGGGATTCATTTCAATTACTTGTTAGTTGTTATGCTTAAGTTCAATTTTCCTCGTATTATGCTTGTCATTCAGCTTTACCCAGCAAGTCAATAAAACCGAGTTGTTATCATTCTGTTTTTTTATCCAACTTATTACAGCAACAATAAGCTATTCGCTGTCGCGGGCCGTAGTTTGGAGACCCTGCTCTAAACCATACTTGATTGGGATCCTCTAAATAAGGGTTGGTCAACCAGCCGCCTTGAATATTTTTCTGCCCCATGAGATTTTTCACACTTTTACAAAATATATTTATTTTAGAATGGCCAAAGTAATAAAAACCAATATATTAAAAAATACACTATGTGTGCATCCCTATATTCAAAAATGAAGTGTCCAAATGATGAGAAAAAATTAACTTTGATTTTAAAATAATATTTTTGCGAATAGATGGCGGATTTTGCCCGTTTTATTGATGAGTTTGCAGTTATGAGTTCGCAGAATAATTAAGTTATATTCTGCGAACTCATTATTTGCGCGCATCTGGGAACATCTAATATAACAGGTTCTATAACATGTTTACCTTAAGTGACCTCATTGACGCAGTGACCATCCCCAGATATGCACAGTTGATTATTGATAGCAGAGCAAACCAGACTCTTAGTTGAAGTTGTTAGATTTGTTATCTCTATTCTTCTATCAAAAATAAAAGCCTTTATACATTCATCAAAAATATCAAGAGGCACTATTCCTTCATCAAACGTATTAAGAATCTATTCGTCCATCAAAAATAAAAGTCTTTATTCATTCATCAAAATATCACGGTTCATTAAAAGTATTTAGAATTCATATGTCCATAAAAAATGAAAGTCAGTAATTCATTCATCAAACTATCAAGAATTGCTATTCTTTCATCAAAAATAAAAGTCTGTTTTCATTCGTCAGTAATATCAAGAATTGCTATTCGTTCATCAAAAATCATTCATTACTCGTTCATTAAAAATCTTATGAGTCGCTATTCATCAAAAATCGCTATTTTTATGTCGTCATTTATTATTCTTTAACAACTCATATGCGTAGATTTTAAAATCTATTTCTAGTAACTTGACTCGTTATTATTCTTCTTTTTTTCTGGCTGGCTAAACTGTTGTCAATACAAAACCACGAAAATACAACCATAAAAAAAATTAATCTTTTTTTTTTTAGTGTACTTTAACGAGCAACAGTTTTTACGCAATTCTTGCAGGTCTTTGACTGCTTTTCTCTTTTTGTTTGTTTTAAACTGTGGGACAATGGATGTTTATGGTGTAACAGCATTTGTCTTATATATTTATTTTTCTAATTGGCAGTGCATATTCAGCGCTATTTCCGAAACAGTGGACTTTATAAAAAGCGTTTGTTTATGGGAATAGTTAATTGATTGCATTTGCTAAAAGTACTACTTAAAAACAAACCATTACATGTCATTTATCACGTGTGGTTTCGGGGAGGGAGGGGAAAAAACCCAGTCTGTTGGCAATGAAGCAGAATTTGGTTTATTTATGTTCAACTGAGCATTGTTGAACGTAATTAAACCTATTACACATATTTTTAATTTGTCAGATAAATTTGGATTTTGTGTTTATTAACAATGTATTTCTTTTTTTTTTTTTTTTTTTTTTAGAATCAAAGTTTTCATAATATTTTAATTTCGTAAAAGTCTTCTTCGAACTTGGTTTAAAAAAATTCAAATTTCAAGAACAGCTCAAATTTATTTCAATTGTATATTATATTACATTTATGTTTAAATATTTTTAGTTTTGTACACAAATCTGCCCTTATCCTGATCGGTTATTCATTATGATTGTTTCATTCATTTAAATTGGGGCCCGATGGCCATAGTGACGCTCTCTGTTCAGATTCGAATCGAACAGGTTACGGGTTCGAGTCCCGTCGGTGCCATGGGTGTTTGTAGTGGTTCGGCATCCACTTTAAACCATGCGTCCTGGTCTAATGTGACTTTTGGGTGCAAGAACGAGAATCTTACCCCCTAAAAAGAAAAGATCTATACACATATATATAAGCATCTATGTACTATATATTAATTTTTCCACGTCGTTTAAGTAAAAGAATTAATTAGGAAAATATTGTTCCTAAATGAGGTAAATTGGGGCCTGAGGGCTGATTGACTAGTGATCCGGCGTTCGGTGCCACAGGTGTCGATTTCGAATCCCAGGGTATTTTTAGTGGTTTGTAATTTACTTTAAGCCGTAGGTCCTGGCCTAGTATGACTGTTGGGTGCAGGGCTGAGAATTTTACCCCGTAAAAAGAAATCTCCTGTCTCGAAATCTGCCAGTAGGCAGACTGCCTTGGCCAGCCTTGAGGCTGTTGCTCCAATGAAGAAGATGAAATTAGATTCCTAGTCACGTGCAGGCTGTTTTGCTATCGTCCTGTTGGCAGCAGGGAGATTTTCCTGGTTTTACTCGCATAAAAATTATATATGAACCAATTACCGTTGGAAACAAGAAGATGTTCGTCCCGCCCCCCAAGGAATAAATCTTTGGAATCAAGTTTTCTTAGTTTAGAAGGAAACTTGGTTTCTTTATCGGAACTATCTGGTTCTTCAAAATTAACATTGAAAATAAATTTGTTATTGTTATTGGAGGTTTCTGAATTTTTTAAGCTTTAATTTTCAAACTATCCATTACTCTATTAAATAAAATTATAGCTATCGTTTAAAATAGCTATAACTTTATAATCAGTCATTGATTTTACGATTCCTTCAACTATCAACCAATTCTCTTTTTCTTTTGTTGGAATTTTTTTTCTTAGATTGGAAAAAAGAAATATTTAATTTTTTGGATTATGTTTTTATTAATTTTATATTTCTAATTTAACCTAGGACATTGTTTTTAGATGAAAAAAAGGTATGAATTTTTATCGTGTTTTCATTTGTTTTATATTGATAATAGTATAAAAAACAATTACTTTAAGAATAAAGTGTCTTTTTACGCAGCCATTGAACCTATATAACAAATTTCTAGTCATCTTTGTACATTGAGGGCATGCAAGCTTTATATCACACATGCAGCTACCTTTACTTTCACTATTGTTATCATTACATCGCGATAATAGAGTTTTCCCGTTCCTTTTCCTTTTTATTTCTCAGAATAGTGACATTATACATCCTCGTGTTGCAGAGTTATAAGAAATAAATACAACCAAGTCTGACGCCGAATTCTTGGTTTGATCTGTTAAGAGATTTTGTAATAAGTAGTTGAACATCAGTGTTTTAATATATATCCTATAGCACCCAAAAAGGGCAATATCACTTTTGGCTCACGAAGTAATAAAGCCAAAGGTGATATCGCCTTTAAAGAAGGTGAATAAAAGTTCCAGAGCCTATGCTGGAAGGAACACGATGAATCGTTGACCAAGTTATTTCTATGGGCCTGAGGAGGAAATTGTGGACAAATAAATGGCACGTTACGAGTATTCGTTTTAAACTGCTATGGACAATTGGATACAAAGAACGTGTAAGTAAAGTACGGACCGCTGCGTCCTTGAGAGGTTTCGTGTACAATTGTGCAATGTAGGTACTAATATACATAGTAGAATATAGTAATATATAGGGATATATATAGTAGTATATAGTAATATATAGTTGTGTCTTCGCCGGGATTGGGGGCGATATATCCGCATGCTAGAATGCCCTTCCGTTGGACCTTGTGGAAGAGGATAAAGAATTTGCTGATCCCTCATGTACAGTCCTTAAGAGGTTTCTGTGTAAAAGTGTGGTAGCACAATCTTGCCCACCTCAATCCCATATGCAATTGTGCAATATAGATGCAACTACCGTTTCTTAGTCGATATTTGGGGGCGATATATCAGAAAGTTAGAATTTCCTTCCATTTGCCTTCAGGAAGAGAATGTGGTGTCATATCTTCGAAAAGCTACTATTGAGAAGGTTTTGCAACAATTTCACCCTCAACTTTTTCAAAAGTATTCAAAGAGTATCCCATCTGCCACAGCGCCATAATAGTGGTATAGTAGTGACATAAGTAGGGACGTATTAGCAGTATAGGCACAGGCTATACACTATGTAGCTTGAGTAACACTGAATTTGCCACACACCTGACGTTCCAATTGCCAACTACTATCAGACATTTTGCCTTTCATAAGAAAACACCACAAAAGACCTAATTTATTTTGCTGGATTTCTTCAGTAAAAAAATAAACGCAAGCATATGTTTCAGGGTTCATATAAATAATGCCATCATTTATATCATCCCCGTGATCAGCAATTTCCGATTTTCTTTACAAATGCAGTGGCGAGGGACTCTTGAGGGATGGCACGGAAAACGAGTGATAAATCCGAAAGAAACCACCATCTGCCGTCTCCCGGAGTATCGATCGGGCCGCGGGTCGATATCCGGAATAAGGCCGGACGAGACATTCCGGCAAAAAAGGGGGAAAAGTCCGTGAGACGCCGCCTGCGTGTGTTTACATTTCGGATTTTCTCCTAAAAGGCTGCGGGGTTTAAGCTAAATGCGGCTTTTCGAATTTCGATTGCGGCACTCATTGATGAAAACCACGATTTCTTGATTGCTTTTTGTTGTCTGAAAGGAAATCTTAGTTGCTTCATTAATGTCTCAAAATAGAACAACGCGTGGGTGTAGATATCGGGGAAAATGAACACGCTGTTGATTACTCTAAAGATATTTGATTAAATCGTATTTAAAAACTAAAATCCCGACATACATTTATATTTGTGTTGTTTCTTATCCTACTTGATAGACGTCTAGACCAAGCCCACGAACCCAGGGTTGAGGGGAAAGGGGGTAACTTCTGTTGGGATGGAGCATCCATAGGTTGAAGTCTGATTTCGCTCCGAGACTCTCTATAGTAATATGAGTCCGGAACCTACGACTTAAAGTGAATTATGAACCACTCTTACTACCACTATTACACATCACTACATCACCACACCACATCACTGTGCCTAGAGCTGAGTTGCCCCTTTACAGTTTGGGAAGGATGTGGGTGAGAAGAAGTATGATTGGGCTCTGTGACGCTCTACGGTCCTATGAGACCGGGACTACGGTCTTAAAGTATATTCCAAACCACTACAAACATCCATCCGGGATTCGAACCCGAAACTTGTGGCAGCGAGCGCCAGAGCGCTAGCCACTCGACCATCAGGCCCCCGTTAGTCGGACTACTTGGTTTTTCGGGCTTCCTTCCGTACGATACACAAATGCGATGTAGCCCCCTCCCCCCTAAAAGTCCTCCCGGAAGGCACTGTGCTGCTATTTCAGCACGGAGCTAAGTCAGATTTCTACTTACGAGTGCTCCATCACAACAGAAGCTGCCCCCCTCCCTCCTTCTTTGAGTTGACTACTCATGCATACCAGATGCAAATAGAAATTAGTCACTCAGAACTCACTTTAAACCGTAGACCCCGGTCTAATATGATTGTAGAGCATAGGGCTGGCAACCCCCCTACCCCGTAAAAAGAAAATATCTCCTATTTCTGAATCTGCCTGTAGTCAGACGGCTTTAGTCTAATTTGGAACTAAGTTCCTGGGAGTTATTATTGATTGACCAATTGAATTTAACATATAAATTTAACACAATTGAATTAAATTTAACAATTTAACAATTAAGTTTACAATTGATTGGCCTCCGTAGCATTTTATTTTAACATTAATTGCTAGAATGTCGGAAAAATAATAATTAAAAAAAAAAAAAAAATCTGGAGTCGGATTTTTGAACTAACTCCTTCAAAGGTGTTTGACTTCCGACTCCGATTTCCCATCTGTGGTTATAGGTCGTCTTTCGAGATTTACTCAGATAAACTCAGGGAGTATGAAGATTAAAAATTCCATGTAAAAAAACTCTCAGTAAACTCCACGATGTTTTCCAACATTTCTATAAAACTGACTCTCCTTTTATGTCTCCCGAATTCCTATTTATTCAACCGTATCGTTGCTGCAAGTTGGAAAAATGTTTTTTTTTTTTTATGTGTTTTGCATTCATTTGATATTCTTTCTTAAACTTAAAAACATTATCATAACGTTAGTATAAATTCTTTTAGGGTTTTCTTTTTCTTCGTATTTTTTAGTTAAATAAAAAACTTAACCAAATAAATATTTTTTTGTTAGATAAAAATTATGTATTTCATCTCATTCCAAGTATCCTTATAACAGAGAATATTTACATTATCTATATAAAGAAGTTAACTATTCACATTAAATCTTCTGGTTTGACTTACTCAATTAAAACCCAAATATTCAGTGTAAGGATCGAGTGATTATTTGTTAGACTCACAATCAACTATATGCAAATCCTTCTCTGTGTTTACGTAACCGTAATATTCACAAACCATTCCACCCAGATTTTACAAATTCTTGACATACTTCCATTTACCTGTTTTACTCATTTTCACATACTCTATGAATTGCATATTATTGTTTATATAGCGCAAGTAAACCTAAAACAGGAATACATGTCACTCATGAATGGTTCTTTATGGTTTAAAATGTCTTTTTTAATGTCTGACAAAATTAATATTTGCTTATTTATGGAATAAATAACATTTATTAGAAAACATTCATGTAACAACATGTTAATAACATGTCTTTAATGCATACTATGGTAACATGTTGTTTACCACAGTTACGAGAAAGTCTAAAACAGTTATGTAGTTGTAATATATTCTCTTTTCGGAAGATTCCTTATTAATGATTGAATATCGTTTTTGTTTTCCCTGTTTTTGTCCATAATTATTACTTGTTTATTTACGAAATAAATAACACCTCTTACAATACTTTCAATAAATACCATACTATGATAGCATATTAATGTTTATAAACCAGTTAAACCTAAAACAGTTGCATATGTGTGTGATATATTCTCCTTCCAAAAGATTCTTAAAAGCTTCCCTGCTTTTGTCTAACCTAATTATTACTTGTTTATTACGAAATAAATAACGTGTCTTACAATTCACTAAATAGACTAATATATCACTAATATGGTACCAGAGTAAGGTGGTTTATATACAACAGTTACAAGTAAACCTAAAACAGTTATACATTTGGGATATATCCTCCTTCCAGAAGATTCGTAAGTTTTCCCTGTTTTTGTCTAACATAATTATTACTTGTTTATTATTATATACGGAATAAATAACAATCCTATCATTAAATACATACTATGGTTTCAGAGAAATGTTTATATACCACAGTTTCAAGTAAACCTAAAACAGTTTTATATCTGTGATTCTTATATGCTTCATTATCGTTTTAGTTTCCCTATTTTTTTTTTGTCTAACAAAATTATTAATCTCTTATTTACAGTATAAATAACGTTTCTTAGATTAATTACCTTTACCTATGTTTAATTCTACAATAGTAGCATTGTGTTGTTTGTATACAACAATTACAAGAAGAACAACATAAAGACACATACCACTCCTGTTCATCCTTACCTTAATGCCTGTCTGTCTCAAATCCAAGCCTCCCTTATTGGAGCTTTTTTGTTGCTCCTTGGATCGTCTTACGTGATTATTATTAACTTATTTATAGGGCTAATAAATAAATAAAAGGGAGGAAAAGCAGGGGCTGCCGCAGTGCGGTGGGAGCGCCCCCGGAATCGATGCCTGGAGGGCCCAGGTGAAAGGGCTATCGATCATGTGCGTCCCCTTTTCTGTTTGGGCAGCCCTCTATTCGATTCATTAGTTCGAGAGGGTAAAGACCTCGGTGTGGATAGAAGAGGAGGTTGCCTTTTAAAAAGATTTTGGTTGTTGGAATTGGGATTGATGTTGTTGTGTGTTTTTAAATGGGTAATCAAAAATTTTGTTAATTAATAGTGAATTTTTTTAAATTCCTTCTATTAGCTCACACTCCCCCTATATATATATATTGTTCACATTTTCAATCGTTTATAAAATGCTTTGCATTCATCCACTCAAGTTCAAATGCATTTTTTTTAACCTGTAACCTGGATGTTAATACAGTTTTTTCAAATATTAATTCATTAATTAAAATTTAATTAATTATTTTCAGTTTTTTTTTAGATTTAAGTTGCATGGCACCAGATAAACTTTAAAAAAATGAATGAAAATTATATATAAATGACTTTCTACAATCGAGTGAAGAAAAAGTAGGAATTTTTTTTTATATTACTTGTTAATTGGATAATCAAGACTTTTTTGTTGATTAATTGAGATTTTTTTTTGTTTCGATGGTGTTGTTGATGTACATCGTACGTTAATGAACATTGTTCATCGTGTTTCAGTTGAAGATCAAGCTGATCACTTATTACACAGAGTATTACAAGCATGCCAACAACTTATTAAATGAGATATTTGCATGAGATTGAACTTGTACTAGTTGTATGAGTATGTATAGAGTTGTATGAGTATGTATAGTAGTGTATAGTTTCCGTTATTGAGTGTTGTTTTCAGGCGTTTTGTATTGGAAGAAGCACATTACTCATAATGTTTATCTAGAACAATAGGTACAAAGAAATTGTTTGAATTGATATCTTAAATCTTTTCTGATGTGGAAAATGTAATAAAATTTCTTGTGGGGAAAATGTAATAATCGAATGCTTTCTCCAAAATAAAAGCATTCGAAAGAACTATTTATCCATTTGTTGCTTCTTATCCCACTTGGCTGGCCATGCCCACGAGCCCATACGTACTCATGATTGAAGGGGAAGGAAGCAGCTTCTGTTGTGATGGAGCACCCGTAGGTAGAAGTCTGACTTTGGCTCCGGGACGCTCTTACAGTCATAGGAGACCGGGACCTACGGCTTAAAGTGGATTCCGAACCACTACAAACATCCATGGCATCGCCGGGATTCGAACCCGAAACCTGTGGCACCGAGCGCCAGAGCACTAGACACTCGGCCACCATTCAGGTCCCAAATTTGCCAACGGCACGCGGTGTTCCCAGGTGGTCACCCACCCAAGTACTGACCGCGCCCAATGATGCTTAACTTCGGTGATCTAACGAGAACCGGTATATTCAGCATGGTACGGCCGTTGGCTATACCCATACTATTTACCCATTATTTACTATTTCCCTTTTGTGAAATAAATTGGATTTAATTTCTTAGGGAAAAAAATTACAACTAAATTAAATTAAACTATGCAAATGTCATTAGTCATGGCGTCGCATATACTGCTGGCGATGCATTTGTAACATTATACATTTAGTTGGTATTTAATAAAAGGCTAAAAATAATGTCTTTAAATTATTTTTAAAAAAAAGTTCTTTTTTTCGTCTATTTTTATTCGAATAGAAAGAAAATTTTACATTTTTTGCTCAATCGGTAAAAGCATATTGAATTTCTTACTTAAAATTTATTCTCTTCGTTTATTACATCAAGGAATTCTTAACCACAGAACTATTTTAATGGAAATTCTGTGCTTTCATATTTTTTAAGTAAGTAAATCATTAGAGGATTTGATAAGATTATAAGATTTGTTTTGTCCTTTTCCATTGCAATAATTTTTCAATTGTGGTACCAGAACCACCTTATAATCAGCATAACTGATCGAAGCTTGTTATTTATGTCTTTTATGATCGTATGTAACAGGGATAAGTACTATAAAACTCTAAGCCGGAATGTCCTTCTGTTAGACTCAAGGAGGAGGAGGATGGAACCTCTCTGATGATACTGTACTGCGAACACTGTATGATAATAGAGAGTTTTTGCATACCGTAAGTTAGGTTACCGTAGGACGTCCGTTAGCTTTTTCTCCCTAGCGCGCATGCTCAGTTTCCTATGAGCATGCGTGCTAGGGAGAAAAAGCTAACGGACGTCCTACGGTAACCTACCGTACGGTATGCAAAAACTCTCTATTGTATTAATGCATCGCCAGCAGTACATGTATCATCCTTAAGAGTGTTTGCAGTACATTATGACAGTGTAGGAACACTGTATGATACTGTACTACTTAAGTGTACAGTATAGCATCACCCGTATCGTAGTGCAGTATCATACAGTACAGTATTGTACAGTACGAACATTGTATGATGCTATACTGCTTATAGTATCATAAACAATACAGTATCATCCTTAAGAGTAGTTGTTAAAAATTCCTGTGGCACAATTTGGCTGCAGTATTGCAGCCCCATGTTACCTGGATAACGCTAAACTTGCTGAATTTCTGCCGTTCTTCAGGTAAATAATTCATATTGCTTGTCACTTTGAACTGATGTCAATCGCCACTTTAATATATAGTAGAATCGGTGGTACCTACAGGACCCATAGAGTTCCTCCCCCCTCTTCTTCTCTCCTCCTTCTCGTGCCTACAGAAATACTTTCCGGCGAACGCATTTAGCATATCCGTCATTGGCGTAATCTTTTATTTGGCTTAATTAATTGGGTTCCTGACCAAACTATTCTGGTCCGTAAATTCAATGCATTTTGAACTGCACCATAGAAAGCATTTTAAATTCCTGACTAACTAATATTATTAATAAAATAAGTGTGTCACACAGATAGCATACACTTTTATATGCCTTTTACCTTTACAGGTTTTCCTCATAATAAACATAATTCCTCCTGAGGGCCAATTGGCTAGCGCTCAAGGCCATTGGTGCAACAGGCTTCAGGTTCGAATCCTGGCGGTGCCATGGCTGTGTATTAGTGGTTCGGAATCCACGTAGAACTTATAATTTCAAGAAATATATTGTTTTTCAATCCAAAACAACTTATAACATACTTATCATTAACGAAGAAAGAAAATAGAGAGTTTTTGCATACCGTACGTTAGTTACCGTAGGACGTCCGTTAGCTTTTTCTCCCTAGCGCGCATGCTCAGTTTCCTATGAGCATGGAGAAAAAGCTAACGGACGTCCTACGGTAACTAACGTACGGTATGCAAAAACTCTCTAATAAGATTATGCAATTCTTGTGTTATCCCCTCGTGTAACTCAAACGCGGGCCAGTTTCATTTAGGAAATCCTCCGGGAAAGCAGCGCATCCTTTTAAAAAAATTTATAGCATTATGTAACGCAAAAGAGAAGAAAGAAAATATTGTAAAAAGATTTATAAATTCAATAAAAAAACATGTTTCCTCACATTCTAAGACAAACGTAAAACAAAATTACTGTAAGACAAAAAATAAGACTTACGGTAAGACAAAATTACCGAAGTCCAGACAAAATAAATGGCGACCCCTTTTTTTAGTCGCCAATATTAAACTCAAAATTTGAAGCTAAAAAAAAAAAGCAAAATAAAAAGACCGGAAGGAGGGAAACGGTAAATTGATTTTCCCCAAAAGTTGCTTTTAAAAGAACGCTGCTTAGGGAATTTCTCTGGGGACTTTTTCCCCCTCAGATTCTTGTAATCTTTTTTTTTTATTCTTTTTTTTTTTTTTTAAAAAAAAATGTCGTCGTCTGGCAAATTTCAAGGAGGAAATACTTTTGTGAAATTGTGTCTCGATTCTTTTTTTTTTTTTTGTTATTTTTAAAAACTCGCCGGTTAAATAAGTGAATTAATAATTTTTTTTTTTTTCAGGAAAAGAGTTTTTGCATTGGAAAAAAAAATAATAATAATAAGTAAATAAGGTAGCAGTTGATTAATTTGGATTTTTTATTTATTTATTTATTAAATTGAAAAATTCGGTAAGAAAATGTATTTTTGAATCTGGCAATTAGGTTTACCGAAAGAAAAATTGTTACAGTGTTTAAATTAATTTAATTTTTTCCGGAGCGGAGATTGAATTTTCGGAGGTGACTTAATAATTTGTTGTCTTATTTATTTATTAATTTATTTATTAATGTATTTTTATTTATTTATTAATTTATTTTCTTTTTGATTATTAAGTTAAGTTGAATCATTTTCGCTGAAGTATAGCTTAAGCTTACTGAATAAACTTGTTATCGGAAGTAGTTTTAGCTTTTTTTTTAATTTTAGCAATATCAGTTAATAATGTAATTTAAATGCTAAAATTCAGAATAAACCTCAAACAACGATCAGTAAATATACTACTTAAGATAGTCTTGATATTACAAGAATGCCAACCATGTTAAATATCTGCGCTATTATGCTAACCTTCGTTATCCACATCCAATCAATTATCTTCTACTTAAGATTTGATATTACAAGAACGTCAACCATTTTAAATATCTAAGCGATTATACTAACGTTCAATAACCATTCAACCATCTTTTACTTTAGTCTTGATATTACAAGAATGCCAACCAGGTTAAATATCTACGCGATTATGTTAATGTTCATTAATTAAGTCCAACCGACTATCATTTACTTAAGATAGTCTTGATATTACAAGAACGTCAACCATTCTAATTATCTGCGCTATTATGGTAACGTTCAATAACCACATCCAATCCAGGAAGTAGTAGATAGCCATGATATTACAAGAACATCATCAAACTTCTACGCGTTTAGGCCAAATAGCATCCAACTTAAAAAGAAGATAGTCATCTTAATTACAAGAACATCAGTTAAGTTCAATATCTTGACGACGTTCAATAACCAACGTCGTTTATGCCAACGTTCAATAACCTCATTCAATACAAGAAGTAAAAGATTTTTATATTTTTAAAAGAACATAAACTAAGTTCATGCCTTATATATGTTAGTGAATGTTAACATACGATTATTCCAACGTTCAATAACAACATCCAATCCATGAACTAGAAGATAATCATGATATTACAAAAAGTTTCACCATGCGGTCCAACCAGCTACACGATTTTGCTAACGTTCAATAACCACATCCAACCAACTGTCTTCTGCTTAAGATATTACAAGAATGTCAACCATGTTAAATATCTAGGCGATTGTGCTAACGTTCAATAACCACATGTAATTCAGGTAGTATGAGAAATAGTCAGGATATTACAAGAATGTCAATCATATTGAACACCAACTGAACCAACGACAACATTGAACACACGACATTGCCAACAATCAGTAACCACACATGAACATAATCTTTGTGTCAAATTCGTAAAAAAATTCTATGCGTATTGTTGTTTTGTGTATGTATTTCAAAAGAATTCTTGATAAACATTTTATGAACAATTCAATAACCATTTGATAATTTCAAAATAGTTTATTATTCGATATAGGGATTCCTATTAAATAGACCAAAAAAGGTACACACGTCTTTGACGCGATTTATAAAGCAGAGCACGCGTGTTAAAAAAAAAAAAATCCGAGGTTTAATTCGTTACGACATTTAGCAAAGTTGTAACTTTCAATAATCCGTTTAAGCAAATAATCTCTGTCATATCCAATTAAGATGGATCTGAAATATCAAAAAGGACGAAAGTGCTATATTTTGCTTTTATTTTTGCTAAATTAATCTAAAATAAAGAGCAAGGAATACGTCTACCCTTTCGTCACTTATCAAGCCCCCTGTCTCATCCTTAAAATAAATACTTCACCTTCTCCGAAACACACAGCCAACGGAAGAAACCCAACACGAACTTGGAGGCGGCCGGATATTAGAGACCATTCCTTTTAATCAACGTCTGGAGGCCTGCTGAATTATGGGTCAACTATCATGTCTACGGTCGTCACATGTCCATCATTATCATTATCTATGATGATGGCCCCTGACAGACATGAGAAAAACGGTGGTGCTGCGGGAAAAAGAAAATTAAATGCTCTTTGGTGGTTTGATATTGGTTTTGGTGTCAGTATTACGATTTGGTATTGTTGTTGGAAATCGGTGGGCCCCACATGTTCATCATTATCATTATCTATGATGATGGCCCTTGACAGACATGAGAAAAACGGTGGTGCTGCGGGAAAAAAGACATCAGAGAAAAAGGTAATGCTAAGCTAAGAGTTCATCATTATCATTATCTAAAAAAAAGAAAATTAAATGCTCTTTGGTGGTTTGATATTGGTTTTGGTGTCAGTATTACGATTTGGTATTGTTGTTGGACATCGGTGGGCCCCACATGTTCATCATTATCATTATCTATGATGATGGCCCTTGACAGACATGAGAAAAAAGGTAATGCTAAGAGAAAAAAGAAAATTAAATGCTCTTTGGTGGTATGATACTGGTTATGCTGTCAGTATTCAAATTCAATTTTCTTGTTGGACAACGGCGGACCTCGTGTAATTCTTATGTGTGGTAGTAAAAGTAGTAATTCTTATGTGTGGTAGTAAAAGTAATGCCAACCACCCACGGGTTGGCATTACTTTAAGGAAGGAGTTATAGAAGTAACTGTACCACATTTACGTATCGTATGGAAGAAAACCCAGGAAAAAGTATTGATCAACTATGATGTCTGCAGTCGTCACAAGTCCATCATTATCATTATCTATAACTCCGTTGGTATTACCATTGTGCCAGGTTGGTATTACCATCCGGAAGGAGTTTTAGATGTAATTGTACCGCATTTATGTGCCGTATGGCAGAAAACCCAGGAAAAATTGTTGTTCAACTATCATGTCTACAGTCGTCACATGTCCATCATTATAATTATCTATGATAATGGCTCGTGATAGACTTGAGAAAAACTGTAACGCTGCGAGAAACAAAATTAAAAAGCTTTTTGGTGATTCTGCTATTGGTTATGCTGGCAGTATTCCGATTCGGTATTGTTTCTGGACATCGATGGGCCTCGTGTTCTATTTATGTGTGCCACGAACACCCACCAGCAGATTGGCATTACCATCCGGAAGGAGTTTTAGAGATAACAGTACTCCATTTACGTGTCGTCTGGAAGAAAACCCAGGAAAAATCCTAATACACGTTGTCACGTCATCAAATCTTCTAAAAGCTGGCATCCCAAATCCCTACTTCACTCAAATTGCAAGTGTTATTATTGGAACGGTAATTCAATTTAGCATTTTTCATTATTTGAAGTATTGTATTGTATTAATTTTTAATTAATGCTGTTCGCGGTATGGAAACGGTACCGTTTCCCCTTCTTCAAGTATCTTCAGTTCAGATTTGAACTCATTGGGACGAGTGGTGCTTTTTTTACAGCATTTTGAAAATGGGACTTAATATATATATATATATATATATATATATATATATATATATATATATATATATATATACATATATATATATACATATATACAGGGTGATTATAATTAAAGTATTTCAGATACAAAAAAAAAATTTCTAATATTTTCACTTAATTTCAGTATCTGATTATTATTTTGAAGGGAATGCAAACTTACAGCAAAATATTGAATTGGTTTGTAATTCACTTTAGGAGGGACATTAAAATCTAACATCCAACTCAACAACTTTATTGCTTGCTCCACTACATTTGAAGTGGTGCGAAAATTTCTCGCGGTTCCGATAAAACATTCCTCGAGTCGCTATAAAATAAATTGTATTGATTTCTCTTGAAATCGAAAACATTTTACGATTTGCATCTCAAAAAACGATGAATAAAAATAGTTTTAAAATTAATTTATTTAGTCTTGTTTGGGTTTTAAGAAGGTGGATATCTTGGTAATTGAATTTTATCTTATGTTTTTTTTTCTGTTATACATCAGTGGTTCTTAGTGGTGGAATCAGTGAGGCTCTTAGACTAAAACCCCGGCTTGGTGGCTAATTGGTTAGCGCTCTGGTCGTTGGTATCACAGGTTTCAGGATCGAATCACGGCGGTGGCATGGATGTACCGATAATAATCTAATTAGCCCAAAAATTTGCAAAAAAAAAAAGAATGACAGTAGAGAAACAAAACCCTAGACCAGGGGTCGGCAACCTTTCGAGTCGGAAGAGCCAAAAAAACAATTTACAAAATTTAAAAGTTTTTAAAGAGCCACAAAATTTTTTCTTGCTAACAAAAAATAACAGGTGGGCTGAAAGGTTCGTAGGCTGACACATAGATGGCGCTACTAGTATTAAATCCATATGATTATTAGTTAGCCCTAACCTTCAAAAGACACGTGTATAAATTTGACAGCTGTTGCATTATTAGTATGTGAGTTAGTAGTTGCATTATTAGTATTTTTAGTGAAGTTAAAGCATTTTTAGTGTTCATCACGTGCAGTCCACTCGGCTGACTGTCGATTGGACTCTGGTGTAAAATGATGGAGCCATGTTTCATCCATTGTCACATATCGACGCAAAAATTCGGGTTTATTACGATTGAAGAGCTCCGAACACTGCTCATAATCATCAATTGGTTGTTGTTTTTGGTCGATCGTGAGCTCACGCGTCACTCACTTTGAACAGGGCTTTTGCATATCCAAATATTCATTCACGATATGTCCAACACGTCCCTTTGATATCTTTAGGGTCTCAACTATCTCAATTAACTTCACTTTACGGTTATCAGAAATTGTTTTGTGGACTTTTTGTTTTTTTCGTCGGTAACAGCCTCTTTGGGGCGTCCACTGCGTGCATCGTCCTCGGTGCTTATTTCGCCTCGTTTAAATTTAGCAAACCACTTCTCTATGGTTGATTTATCTGGTGCAAAGTCCGAATAATGTTTATCAAGCCAAGCCTTGGCTTCAATAGTATTTTTTTTTCGCCAAAAAGCAATGCTTCATTAACACACGAAATTCCTTTTTATCCATTTTTTCAAACTAACAAAAGTTGTTTCACTAAAAATGCAGTAACTCGCATACTAATCGTGCAACAGCTGTTAAATTTATACACGTGTCTTTTGAAGGTTAGGGCTAACTAAAAATCATATGGATTTAATACTAGTAGGGCCGATTTAATAATACTAAACCAGCTGGTAGTACTTGTATAAATAAAGTTTTTAAAAAAAAAAAAAAAATTTATTTATTCATAAGAAAAAATATCTATTTATTCATATATCATTCTATTTATTTATTTTTAGATAATTACTTATTATTTAAGTAAAAAATTAAACATTTACTTACAACACAAATTTGTACTTCAATAACAAACAATTGAACAAACAAATTCAATGGGAGCGATGGCTTTGCATGCTTATTCAAGTAGAAAATTTAAACTTTACTAACAATGTAACTTGTACTTAAAATAAAAAAAACAATAACATACATTTGAGCAAACAAATTCAATGGGAGCGTTGGCTTTGCATGGTTTTAGAAAGTTTGGATAAATTTGGCTCAAATTTGGCAAATTTGCTTTGAGTTTCAAACACGACTCTAAATTTTCATTTGTTAGTTGGCTTCTTACTTTACTTTTAATTATATTCATGCAAGAGAACGCTTGTTCGCACGAATATGTCGATCCAAAGATAGTCAGTACTCCAAATGCCAACTTCTTCACCTCACTGTAGCAATCTGAAAGACTATTCCATGCGTCGAATATAAGTGCCGCAACTCGCGGCATTTCTTTTAAAGTTGTCCACTTTTGTTGCGTTACGTACATACATTTCTGGACCTACAACTCTTCCAACTTGCTTTTCAATTCTGTAAATTTTCCACCCCACAAAGCTTTACTTTTTAAATCGATCAATTGCATTTCCAGAGATCCAGTATCAATTCCAAATGGATTTCGTTACTATTTATGTTGAGAGGATTTACTATGAATGCTAGAGTGGTTTTGTTGGTTTTGAATTGCTCAAATCTGTCAGCAAATTCATCTTTAATTTTTTTTTTTTATAACTGTGCTGAAGTACCTCGTGTCAACAGTTGCACTGGTTTTATCGCGACATTGCTTTAGAAATTGTAAATGACGTAACTTACCGCTCTGAATATCTTCTGCAAAAAGAATTAATTTTTCTTCAAAACAAACCAATTCTTCTACCAAAACATAGGCTGGGTTTCCCTTTCCTTGCAGTTTTAGATTCAGCTCATTTAATTTCGCTGTGATATCCACCATAAAGTAAAATTTTTTCAACCATTTATCATTCTCTAATTCAGGGTGATTAATGCCTTTTTCATTTAGGAATGTATTTATTTCATTCAAGCACAAAGCAAAACGTTTCAACACCTTACCTTTCGAAAGCCCTCCCACTTTATTGTGAAGAAGGGGGTCGGAATACTGAGTCTCCATTTCGTTTAAGAATTCTTTAAACTGACGATGGTAGAGTGCTTTTGACAAGATGCTGTTAACAATCGTGATTACCAAATTCATGACCTCAACTATTTCGGCCGGAAATGTTTGGGCACAAAGCGCTTCTTGGTGTATTATGCAGTGAAACGTAAGAATTCCGTGGTTTATTTTGCTCTGAAGAATCGTTGTTGCCCCTTTATTTTTTCCTGTCATACTTCTGGCTCCATCAGTTGCTATTGAAACGAAATTATTTAAATCAATGTTATTGTCTTCAATGCATTTTTGCACGGCATTCGCTATATCTTCCCCTCTAGTTTATCCCGAGAGCGGTAACAATCCTAGAAGTTCTTCTTTTGGACTTTGGGGACACATATACCTGACAAAAAAGGCAACTTGTGCCGTGTCTTTTATGTCGCAAGACTCATCTATAGCAAGTGAAAAGGCAGAAGAAAGTTGAATATCTTCCACCTGCAAATATGTTACATTTGAAGACATTTTAGCTATTCTATCTTGTACTGTTTTAGCAGATAGTGGAAAATCTTTAATTTTTTTCAAGATTTCTGGTTTGTTTTTGAAATCACAAAGCAGTTCTTCAGATGCACGTATGAAGCAATCTTTGACATACTCACCATCTGTTGCCTTTTTTTGCCTTTTTTTTACAATTTCTAGTGATACCGCGAAGCTTGCCAGATTAACATTATTTGTAGATTGCGTCCAGTTACTTAACATGGAACTTGATGGCTGTTTTTGTTTTTGGAGCTCGTCGACAGCTTTTTTTTGTTCTTCGCCGACTGGATATTTACTAGCAAACTGAGTGTGTTTTTTATCGAAGTGTCTCTCTAAATTTGATTTCTTATTGTGTGCGAGTTTTTCGTGGCAAATGAGACAAGTCGGAAGACCATCTGAGTTGCATATGAAAGCGAATGACTCCGTCTAATCCCTTTTTTTTAAATTTTGGCAAATATTAGATAATTAGTTTCCGATGGACAAACGTATGCCGAAATCAGTGAAAATTGCCAAACATATAAACAATCTAAAACTGCAAATACCTATCTACTTTGATCCTCAGAGTTTGAAAATAGTTTTATTAAATAACAATTTATAGGTACTTATAATTATTATTTTAACGCTAATTTTTAAATAATAAAAGCTATAAAATAGATAAATAATAAAATAGGTATTAAATATATATTTTAATAAAAACACTTTCGCGATAATATCCAACAGTAGTACTTTGTTTCTTTTTTGACAATTCTTATTGACTTCAAAAAAGTAGTTAGGTATCTTATTTGGAAAAAATATGTATAATATGTATTTTAAAAAGATAATACTTATTACGTTACCTACCTTTACTTCGGTTTTTGTATTATTATATATATATATATATATGTGTGTGTGTGTTTACATACATAACTTTGAGAAGATAATTCGCTACTAACTCTTTTACTTGAAACAACAAACTATACGTCACAGCCAAAGCACTGATGAAAACGCCAAATTGTCTTGCGTCGAAAGCGAATTAAAACCTACATAGAAACATCCGACGACGGCGTCATTCGAGAGCTTCCGATGGACAGACGACAGTGACGACGCTTGTCACGGGGGAGGGGTGTGGTAAAAAGCGAGTACAAATGGCTGAGAGATAGAATCGGTGCCTAATCCTCGTTAATAGATTCAGAATGATTTTTAAATGTTCCCCCCCATAAAATAAATAATATTTGCGTATGGAACTAAAGAGCCGCTGCTTCACATCCAAAGAACCGCATGTGGCTCGCGAGCCGCAGGTTGCCGACCCCTGCCCTAGACTAAAACGTTTGTAGACCCATGTTTTAGGGGAATGGTTGTTATAGCATCTCACCCCTCTATGCTGTTTCCTGAGTAACGCTGAATATGTTACAATTCAGAATAGATTTTACCTTATCGGATCCATTGAAAAATAATCAAATTTCTATATCAGAAGAGGGGAAAATTTCTCTTTTTTTTTTTTTTTTAAGAAAAAAATATCATGTTTATGTAAAAAAAAAAAAAAACAATTTTATAGGGTGTATAGATAAATTATAACTAACTGAAAATAAGTTTATCCATCTTACCTCGAGTAACTGAAATCTAAAGATTCCTAAATAAAACCAAATCAGTGAATTATCACAGGATTCAGGTTCGAATTCTGGCGGTGGCATGGATGTTTGATAGTGGTTCGGATACCACGTTAAACTGTAGGCTCCGGTCTAAATATCCCAAAGTGTGCAAAAAAAAAAAAAAAAAAAAAAAAAAAAAACCTGTAGCAACAAACCTTAGATTAAAAAAGATTTTGGAGGTCCATGCTTTAGTGGAAGGATTGTTATAGCATCTCGCCCCTCTATGCTGCTTTCCAGAGTAACGCTGAATATGTTTAACGTAATTCGGAATAGATTTTAACTCATCAGATATCATTGAATAACAATCAAATTTCATATCGGAGAGTGGCTTGGTTTGTCGCTTTACGGTCGTCTTGTGCACAAAAGGACTAAACAGACCAGGATCTACAATTTAACGTGGATTCCGAACCACTCCCAAGCATCCATGCAACAGCCAGGATTCGAACCTAGAGCCTGTGGTACCAAAGGCCAGTGCAATAACCAATTGGCCATCAGGCCGCTCCGTACCGGTAGGAGGAAAATTAACATTATCATAATATTCTAATTAAAAAAAATATATTATCATGTTTTTGTAAAAAAGCAATTTTATAGATAAATTATAACGAATTTGCAAAGTAATGAAAAGAGGTTTATATACTTTATCTCGAGTAACAGAAAAATCCCTAAATAAAACCATGCCAAAGAATACTCTTTCCTCTTATCAGTTGGAGTATTGATTTAGTGCGTGTACTTTCTTTTTTCCCCCTATCCTTCTATCGATTATTTAGTATTGATGCATCTTTTATCATCTATCGTCATGGAATCTCTTTTGTTCGGTATTTAATTAACTATTTCTAGTTATTTTATGAACAAACCCCCTTGCCATTGATCATCATAACAATGTTTGTGCAGTTAACTAAAACATTGTTATATTTTGAGTTATCGCGGATTTTAACGTTAAATTAACTTGAGCCTCAAAACCAATGTTCATATAGCCAACTAAAAAGGTTACAGCGTTTTAAAAAATAAACCGTTTATCTTAAATATAAGTAGTTTGTATCTTTATTTCTATGAATTTTATGGCTTTTTTGGATATTTAATGGTTGTACGATTTATAAGTTTTAAATTCATCACATCAATGTTTGATTTATTTAACGTTAATGTTTGTATGTATAAAAAATAAATATAGAAATTTGTTAGAACATTCAGTCAACGTCATAAATCTTTTATGAATTATCCATATATCATACATTTTGTTCGTTTGTATCAACTTTCGTACGATTAGTTAACAATTTTCAGGACATCAATGGCCTAGTGTCTAGCGCTCGGTGCCACAGGTTTCGGGTCCGCAGTTCCTGTGGTGGCATGGATGTTTGTAGTGGTTCAGAAGTCACTTTAAACTCCAAACTGATTCTCTTAAATAACGCTGTTTAATATAACTGTAGAGCTTTGGGCGAATGTCTGAAAACCTGCCACGTAAAAAAGTCAGTATCAAAGACTCAAAAATAACGAGGAGAATCGATGGTGTTTGCGATATTCAGCAATTTGGCTTATTATTCGGACTACCTGGTGGGATTTTCCCAGTTTTACTTCCATACGATACGCATATATGGGATAGTTCCCTTTAAAAGTCCTTCCTGAAGACATTGCCCTCCTTTTTCAACAACACTAAGCCAAGCCAGATTTCTACCTTGGGATGCTCCATCACAACAGAAGCTGCCCTCTTTCCCTTCGACCATGAGACCACACGGGTTCGTGGACTTGATGTAGTGCGATCTGAAACAACAACATTGTAAAAAAGTAGAACAACAAACCCTAGACTAAAATGTTTGGAGACCCCATATTTTAATGGAAGCATCCCGTCCCTCTTTGCTGCTTCCTGAGAAATGCTGAATATGTTACAATTCAGAATAGATTTTACCGCTTCGGATACCATTGAAAAATGATCAAATTTCCATATCGGTAGAGGAGGAAAACTCTCTTTTTTAAATAATATATATATATATTATCTTGCTTCTGTAAAAAAGCAATTTTATGAGTTTATATAGATAAAATATGACTAATCTACAAAGTAATGAAAAGAGGTTTATCTGTCTTACCTGGAGTAACAGAAATCTAAAGATTTCTTACATAAAACCAAGTCAAAGAATAATCTTTTTTCTTATCAGTAGAGTATTGATTTAGTGTGGGTAGTTTCTTTTTCCCCCTGTCCTTCTATCGATTATTTAGTATGAATGCTTTTTTTATTATCAATCTTCGTGGAATCTCTTTTGTTCAGTATTTAATTAACTATTCGTAGTTATTTTATGAACAACCCCCCCCACCCCTATCCCCCATTTATCATTCTGATAAATGGGGGATGGTGCACTTAACTACAACACTTAACTATTGGTGCACTTAACTACAACAATTGATATCAAAACAAAAGCGTTACTTACGATTTTTATGAGTATCTTTGGATTTTATCGTTAAATTAACTTTCGTCACGTTTGAAAGCAATGTTCGTATAGTCAACTAAAAACGATACAACGTTTGAAAAAAACATAAACCATTTATAATTATATATAAATAGTTTTTTATTTATATTTATATGAATATTATGGCCTTTTTTCGTTGTTTAATGGCTATACGATTTATTAGTTTTAAATTCATCACATCAATGTTTGATATTTTTAACATTAATGTTTGTATATATCAAAAATAAATATATATATTGATTAGAATATTCAAACTACGTCATAAATCTTTTATGAATCGTGCATTTTTATAGATACTCTCATGCATTTCGTTCGTTTGTATCAACGTTCTTACGAGTAGCTAACAATTTTCAGGACCTGAATAGCCGAGTGTCTAGCTCTCGCTTGTCTAGCTTGCTAAAAAAAAAGAAATTGTTGAAATTTATTTCAGATCAAAAATTGCAAAATAAAAAGCAAAATATTTAACCTACAAAAAAGATATATATTAAGTGCCAACCAACCAATTTGAACTGGAAATATTTAAAACCAACCAATCTTTTCACATAAATACAGTATTTAAATTACTTGCTACTAAAATGAATACAAATGTCTCAGAAAAATGCAGAAAATGAATATGTTAAATGCTTTTAAATAAGAAAAAATATTAACATTTACTATTCATTAACATTTACTATTGTTGGTTTTAGCTACATAATGAAATTTCGTGAATTCCAAAAAACATTTAATTTCTTACAATTCAGAATTTTTAATCCACATAAACTGGCAATATAAGTGAAAAATGAAAATTTAAATGCAGATTTTCATGCTGAATATTAGTAAAAAAAATTTATTGATCATTTGCATTTTTTTATTTTTTTTTTTTTTTTTTTTTTTTTTGTGTTGTAAGACATCGATAAAAAAGTTTTATTTCCTTCAATTCACTCCGTTATTTTTTTAAGGAATTACTTCTTTATGAATACCTAATTAATGCTGTACTTAACTTCCTAATTTCCGTTCGACGTCTTTTATTTTGCTTGAAAATGGCTAAGCACATTGGTAAACACACTCAAGTGTTTTACTAAAAAAATGTTCAGTAAAGTTTGCTTTACATTTACAGTTTCTTTTTAATTATCATTAATTTTAGTTCAATTTTAATTAAAATAAATATCATTGAAAAGTGCAAAGGAATCAAGAAAAAAAAAGTTTGCAAAACATTTGATAATGATTAAAAATGATCGTTTGGCAAATTGTAAAGAAAAAAAATTATTATTCTAATAAATAAATAAATAATAATAATAATAATTCTATATAATTTAATTACTCTAATTTAAGATTTATAAATAAAAAGAATTTAGAATGTATTAATTAAATGTCAAGTCTATTTAATAGAGCAAAAAACATATATTAAAGTAAAAAAAAGTGCAAAGGAATGAAAAAGAGAAAAAAAAAAAAAAAAACAATGATTAAAAATTATCGTTTGGCAAATTGTAAAGAAAAAAATTATTATTCTAATAAATTATTTTTATTATTCTAATAAATAAATAACATTTAATAATTAATAATAATTCTTCTATGTAATTTAATTATTCTAATTTAATGTTTATAAATAGAATTTTGAATATATTAATTAATTGTCAAACTTATTTAATAAAACATTAAAAAAATATTAAAGTAAAAAAAAAAAATCTAAAAGCAAATAAAATAAATACGCTATTGATCAAGCTATATGACATCAGCTGAAAGATTTATCCCGTCACGATATGGCGACGAGATGAAGTCGCACTATAACAATAAAAAAAAAATTTGCGTATTTAAAAAACAGATAATGGCAATTTTTTCGTAATATTTTAACTTCGCACCAGAGAAAACAAGAAGAAAAAAAAAAGGTCTCTAAAGTATAAATTAAGTTGACGGACTTACATGTAAATCCTTTGCTCTACATATATAAGGCAGATTTTTACAAGATTATGATCCAATAACAGTTACATTGTACTGGCCTGACTCAGTGACAAGGCGCGCCGCTGGAGTGCATTAGGCGGAGGTTTTGTTGTAGACACTGTTTCAAAAAACGAGGAGCATCTATGGTGCTTATGATGTTCAGCCTCTTGCCTCGTGAGTCAGACTGCCTGGTGGGAGTGTTCCGGGTTTTCTTCCCTATGATACGCAAATGCGGGGTAGTTTCTCCTAAAAGTCCTTCCGGAAGCACTACTCTCCTTCTTCAGCTACACGGATCCAAGTCCGACTTCCACCTACGGGTGCTCCATCACAACAGAAGCTGCCCGCCCCCCTTTCCCTCCTTCCATGAGACCACAAGGGTTCATGGACGCGGTCTAGATGTTGTTGTTTATCACGTGGGATAAGGAAAAAAAAAAAACCAACAATATTATACTGGAAATATGAAAAAAAGTATAATTTTTATTTAATTTTATTGTAAAAAATTATTATGCATATTATTTTGTTTGCCTAATGACAGCTAGTGTGCATGAAGGCCGAGGTTCGAATCCGCTGGTGGCATTGTTGTACTCACTGATTTCAGAAACGAGGAGACACGATGGCAACTATAACAATATGTGTAAAAGCGTCTTGCATCGATAGTCAGGCTGTCTGGTTAGGGAGTTTTCCTCGTTTTTTTTCCATATGATACTCAAATGCTGTGCAGGTACCCCTAAAAGACACTGTTCTCCTTAACATTCATCGGTGGGTTGCGTCTTAGTACATGAGGCCCACCGATGTTCAACGGGAAAAATAATATACATATTATTTACTTTAAAGAAAGTCTCAAAGCATTGCGTAGATTTTTTTTTTTTTTTTTTTCCTTTTTTTCTACGGATTATTTTGTGCACATTTTGCGCTAAACAGACTGGGACCTACAGTTTAACGTGGATTCCGAACCACTCACAAGCATCCATGCCACTGCCAGGATTCGAACCTGAAACCTGTGGTACCAACGGCCCAAAATATTGCTTAGAAGATATATCTTGTGTTCGGAAAGTTAAAAAACTGTTCTCTAATTTTGCTACTAGTTTTTTTAGCTGTATTTAACCCTCCAATTACATTTTCAGCTGCTATTCTAATGTTTTGGCTTGGGACTTAAAAAAGTCGCGATTATATCTTTTTAGAAAAGTTTTTTTTTTTTTTTTTAATATTGTGTTGATCATCTTAAAGTACTTAAAATTTTCACAGAATTTTTTTTAAGCTTTAAGTGTATCCAGAAGGTTAATGATATTGAGCGAGGAGTACGCTTTTTTTCCCCTCTCTGTAGTATAAATAGCGCGTGTCAGGAGTAAATTCAAAAATAACACTCTGCTAACGGTTCAATGTCGGGTTTTAAAAATAACTCTTGAGGGAAAAAATTCTCATTTTTCTGGGTTAATTTTTCCCTAATATTATTTGTAATGGCAAATTGCACTGTTTTCATTTTTATTTTTTTATTTATTTTTTTCCATTAATATTTATTACAGTTTATTTTACTTCAATAAATTTTCAAAACTTTTCTTTTTTTGAAATTTTCTAAATGCGAAATATATATATATATCGTTTTTGAAAGCAATGTTTTTAATGATTAAAACTTTAGACTTAATTTTTTTAAGTTAATATTTAAAGGAATTTTAAAAAGGCCCTTTTTAAGTATAAATTCTAAAAAAAGAAACAAAAATGTGAAAATGAAACATAAGCTTATTTGAGTTTAAAGTATATTCTTCTTCAATGGCACTACAGTCCCATAGTGGGCCATGTGGTAGAGTTGTCTGCCCAACGATCATATGAGACCGGGACCTACGGTTTAGGGTGGATTTTGAACCTCTACAAAGCATCCATGGCACCGCCGTGACTCAAACCCGAAACCTGTGGTACCGAACTCTACAAGTTTAGTCACTGTGCCACAAGGCTCGATCTACAGTATCTATTGAGAAAATATATAACAATAAAAAGTCCACATAACATCAGTTTGATATCATTTGCTTGGTTGATTGAACTATAAAGAATTATTATATAACATTTTTAATTAAATATATATTATATATATATATATATATATATATATATATATATATATATATATCCCACATACAAAAAAATAAGAAAAAAGAAGGCTAGAACTGTATTGAAAGATTAAAAAAAAGAACTCAAATAGTTATGCAAAATATACAATAACAAGGTAGGAAATGGGTAAAATCCCAAACAAATTAATAACATCCTGATGACTGCTTTATCAAGGAATGCGTATCCTCCAGATATTATAAATCATGCTAAAGGAAGACATTTTAAGGTATTTTCCCGGCATTTTCGTGTCGATTGGATTTGGTTTAGTTTGTCGCTCTACGGTCATTTTGTGCACACTTTAGACTAATTAGACCGGGACCTACAGTTCAAAGTGGATCCAAACCACTACTACTACACCACACCACATCATCGTGCCTAGAGTTGAGTTGCTTCTTTACAATTTGGGGTTGATGTGGGTGAGAAGTCTGATTGGGCTTTGTGACGCTCTACACTCATATGAGGCTGGGACCTACAGCTTAAAGTGGATTCCGAACCACTACAAGCATCCATGGAAACCGTTGGGACTCAAAAACGAAACCTGTGTCACTTAGCGCTAGACAATCGGCTATTTAGACCCATATTCCAAACCACTCACAAATATCCATGCCACCGCCAGGATTCGAACCTGAAGCCTGGGGTACCAAAGGCCAGAGCGCCAGCCAATTGGCCATCAGGCTGCCGTGTCGAATGGAAGAAAATCCGAAAAATTTTCCCTGTGTAATCAATACGAGACGCTTTACATTGGCTATCAGAATTGCCATTGAGTCCATTCGTTTCTTTAGAAAAAAAAATGACTGCCACAAAAGTTGTCATTAGTTTCGAACCTGACATCTCTTGCTCGCTAGATGGGCATGGATGCATATTAATAGTATTCCCCCCCTTTTTTTTTTAATAATACAATTATAGTAAAATAAAACAATAATTTACATTTATGAAAATTATTATAATATATCATTTAAATGTTTTTATTAATTGTTACGTCTTTTATTTGTTAAAACATAGCTGTAGTTTTTAAATATTTTGGAACGAAAGCAAAATTCCCGAGGCATATTCATGCAAAATAATAATAAATTCCGACTTCATCTTTTTCTGTCTTACGTATTTATTTATAAGGAGATTGCGGAGTTTAAATGTATCTTTTTTTTTATTCCGATGCCGTTGATAAATATCGTCTGCATTCAAACATGCTCGGGGCATTCCGATAAGGGTGGGAAATCTCTCTCCGGGTGCCTTTCGAACACGAAGAGAACGGAGATATAATTCTTTTCTGGGATTCTTTTGCGAAATGTCTCAGGAGCGACGAATCCGTGCTCCTTTTTGTTGAGAAAGAAAAAAGTCGCTTCTAAAAAAAGGCCTCCTAGTAGACATTTTTGAAAGGAGAACATTAAGGTTCTATTTGAGGGGGTAGGCTGCATTTTTTTTTTTTTTTTTTTTTTTTTTTTTCCTTTTAACTCGGGTTCTTTGGACTCTCGTTGATAAACGCCACAAATATGCATTTTTTTAAAAGTAATTTTTTTCTTTTATTTTTGTAAGATGTTGGTTTTTTTTAAATGCAATTTTTTTATGTATTTTTTTTTTATGAAATCTTTGTTCTATGAGATAAAAGTTAAAAGATTTTATAAAACGATTAAATAATCTAGGGTGCTTAGTTGTTATGAAAAACATTCGTTTGGTCTTGCGAGACTGACACTTTTTGAAAAACTGTGCACCTGCCTCTGTTATAAAAAAATATTGTATTAAATGATCATGAAAACTGTACACCCACATCATCCCGAACCTGTGTGGGGCCAACTCAGCTTTAGGCACAGTGGTGTGGTGTAGTGTAGTAGTATTTATCACACGTAACTCAGTGAAAGTTGTATTAATAGACGTTAGTAAGGAACTGTAATATAAAAAATCTGCGCTAATTTTTTTGTAAATAATGTATATTTATTTCGAATTTGCGATATGCAACAAGGCCAGTAGGTAGGCCAAATTTTCTAGCCAGACATGAATCCCTCTTGTGGGACTTGTGTAATGACAAAATAATATAATTTATAATTAGCTGTCGTTTTCATCTTTATTGGCGAAATAGCCCCATGGTAGGCCAAGGTCGTCTGCCTACTTGCAAATTTCGAGACATGAGAGACATTTTTTATACCGAAACCTACGGTTTAAAGCGCATTCCGAAACATTACACTCATCCATGGCACCGCCGGGATTCGAACCAGAAACCTGTGGCACTGAAAGTCACACACTCGGCCATCAGGCTCCTGATAAGTCGTCGACTGGAGAAATGCGTTTCTGCCCTTTAATATGTTGCCTACTAGAAAAATTCTACTTCCTCACTAATGTATTGCATATTGGCCCTTTAATATATTTATTATAAAAAAATGTGTCTGTCCTTTAATGAGTTGTCTATTAAAGAGAAAGAAAAATGAATCGGCTTACTGACATTTTGTGTATTAATTTTTGCCCTTTAGCGAAAAATGTGTCGATTTTGTCTTTAGTGAGAAATGTTCTAATATGATGCCTACTAGAGTAAAATGTACCATATTGTGTATTACTATGTATTGGCCCTTTAATATATTATCTATTAGAGAAAAATGGCCGAGTGAGTAGGGGCTTGGTGGCCGAGTGGTTGGTGGTACCGCTACCACAGGTTTCGGGGTCGAGTCCCTGTGGCGCCATGGATGTTTGTAGTGGTTCGTAATCCGCTTTAAACCGTAGGTCCCGGTCTAATAGGATTGTAAAGTTCTGCTGGGGTAGTGTTACTCGCGTCCGTAGTATATCTTCAAGCTACATGGGTAGTGCTAAATGAGTAACAGCGGTGCTGCCCTTGCTTATGGCATAAAGGTTAACTGTGTCTGCAGTTAACAACAACAGATAAAAATCTATCGATTCCTTAACAAATTGTCTATTAGAAAAAAATGTAAAGATTATTGAGTTTACAATAGTTGAATAGACGACACTAGTTAAAATTTTAGCCTTTTCCAAAATGGGTGTATGGGATAAATTCGATTAACCTGTGTGTCTAATTGTGTATCTAAAATTCAGGAGGACTGAGGTTAAAATCCACTGGCGGTGCTAGTTGCAGTCATAGTTGCCCAAGTTTACTAGAATTTTTTATTTCTTTTGATACCTATAATAGATAATGGATACAATTTCTGAAAAACTTTGGATAATTACTTCACAAATTACTTTGCGCACGCTTTCCAGCGATACAAAAGAATCGCCATGGATAGCAAATATTAATTGCACCCCCTTCCCCAACGGTTACAGTTACTAATGCATAATTAATTGTTTCTCGATTTGAAAAACCAATCGGAAGGCATTCTTTTTTTAAAGCACAGAAACCTGATCTTGATTCGATTTCTGTAAGAAAAACGTTCTAAAAATCGAAATCGAATACGCAAACCGGATTAAACCTCACCCTGTACACTTTTATTTATTTTGGAAAGGGAAATGGACGGTTCTAGTCAACCTAGTCATTTTCCAGGAACCATTCGATGGGGTGGGGGTCGGGAGGGTTGGCAACGAAATGAATCGTTTGGCTCCAGACAGTCTGCTGCTGCCTGCAGTGGACGATCGATTGGAGAGAGATTTGTTTTTGTGCTTTAAAAACTGGAGGATGGCTCGTTTTTGTCCTGTGTGTTGCTTCCGTATTGTCTGGAATGAATGAGCTATTCTGGCTCTATTTAGCTAATTAGCTCTAATTCATTTGTATGATAGTAGACATTTTTTGACGTAATTATCATAAAGGTATTAGTAGAATAACTGATACGTCACTTTGTCAGTGTACGTATGAACCAATAGTCGATATATTCATAAATTAACTAATAATGTCTTTTAAAAAAATGAAGGGGAGAGTGGGTTAATTGTAATCAGGGAAAGGATGTTGCTCAAAAAATGTTCAACCTCTGGCTCCTGACTCGAATTTTTTTATAATGACTCCTAACTCTCAACTTTTGAGTCGAATTTTTTTGTCGTCTCTTGACTACACAGTCGAATCTTTTATATCAATTCCAACTTCTTAATCGAATATTTTATACTGATTCCTAACTCCCGACTCCTGGTTTGAATCTATTATACCGACGACTCCTTAATCGAATCTTTTATACTTCCTAACTACCGACTCCTGAGTCGAATCTTTTATATCCACTAACTCCCGACTCCTATCCTCCTATCTTTTTTACTGACAATGCTCCTGTAGAATCTTTTATACTATTTCTTCAGTCGAATTTTTTATATTAACTCCCGATTCCTGAATCGATTTTTTTTATACCAACTTTTGACTTGAATTCTGAGTCGAATCTGTTATGGAGACTCTTGTTATTTTTCCATCATTTTATGGCCATTACGGTATTCCCTACACATAAATTGTACAGAAAAACTATCATCGCAAAACGAGGAGAGGATTTTGGAATTAAAAATTGTTCCAAGATCGAAAACGCACATAAGTTGCAGTTAAGAAACTGAAAGACATTCAATAAACATAGGAATTAATATTTTGAACTGGAGAACTAAAAAAAATCTAAGGGAGCACACACCTATATATAGGTATATGATTCATGATTTTGTGGTAAATTGTGCAGCTAGCGGGCAGGAGAGTTGAGATTCGAATCTGCTGGCGGCGTTTGTTGCAGTCACTGCTTTCAGAGACGAGGAAAATCCGTGTTGGCTGTAAAGGCTCGTTCCCACCGAGGCGTTTGAGCGTGAAGCGTCGACCAATCACTAGCCTCACCACGTTCGCCTGAAACCGGTTTGAACTTTCAACTCGAAGCGGAACTTCACTGGGCGTAATGCTATTTCTGGCGTTTCGCTGTGAAGGGGTCGAAAAAATTTTCTCGCTTGCCGCTTGAATCTTCACGTCTCTCGCTTCGGTGGGAAGGAGCCTTAATAGTGTGTATAGCGCCACTGAACGACAGTCAGATTGTCTGATGGAAGTTTTACGGAAGTTTATCTGATTGATTTATGTGATTGAAGTTTGTCTGACTTAAGTTTTTCCAACCATACCACACGCAAATATGGACAGTTATCCCTTAAAGTGTTTCCGGAAGACAATGATCTAATGATAAATTAATCTTCTGATAGATTATAGGAGTTATAATCAAAGGGTATTGCATTTTAATTCTGAACAGAATTCGATTTCATTATCAATTCATTAATATTCGAATTTCTATAACAAAATAATAATAATAATAAATATAGAGCAGAATAGAAACTAATTAATCATAATTCTATCAATGCATATTTTCGACTTTAGTTTAAAAAAAAATTAATAAAAAAGATCCCTTAATAAATTAATTACAGAAATATTCTTATGGCTTTATGGATATTAAAACGTGGAAAAAACTAAAATAGAGGAAAAAGTAATTTAAAACTTTAATTTGCTTTAAAAAAAATAAATAATAAACACGCAGTCATGGAAGAAAAGATCTTTGCAATGTAAAACAAACCAAATCAGTTACAATGAGTCACTCTTTATCATGCGGGAAATAAAATGAAACAGTTCTATGTTTGCGATGGCACCACTTTAAACATGCAATCATTTTCGAAACATTTGAATATACGATTTTGGAATTTTTTATGCATGCATAGAAATGTTATAACCATAGTTTGAATGAATAAATAAAAAATAAATATTGTTACAATTTTGTTGAGTATTGTATCGCTTTAAAATATAATACTGTATGTTTTATATTTTCTTTATCGTTATCATTGGCGCAGCAACCCCATGATGGGCAAGGCCGTCCGTCTGCTGACAAATTTCAAGTCATCAGTTGTTTTTCTTTTAAGTGATAGAGTTATCGAACCTATGACCAACGCTCTACAGTTATATTAGACCGAGACCTACTGTTTAATATGGATTCCGAACCACTAAAAATAGCCATAGCACCACTGGAACTCGAACCCGAAACTTGTGGCATCAAGCACCAATTACTCAGCCATCAGGCCCCTTATATTTTCTTATTAAAGTATAATCGTGGACTCTCGGATAATTTTTTCTTTCTAATGCAGCTGGCAAACACAGACAGCTTGGTCTTTGGATGCTTTAAGGCAAGTGCTGCACAGACGTACTCACTTTGCATTACCCAGGGGGCGCGTATAACTTGAAGTATAAGCCACGGACGCGGAGTAACAATGCCCCCGCAACTCTCTACGGTCCTATGAGACCGGGCCCTACTTTTTTAAAGTGGATTCCGAACCACTACAAACACCCATGGCACCACCGGGACTCGAACCCGAAACCTGTGGTACCGAGCGCCAGAGCGCTAGCCACTCGGCCATGGATAATAATACAACATAAATAACATCTTTGTGGTTGTTGTCGTATCCCTCATAAAAGAAAGGGGGGCAGCTTCTGTTGGGATGGAGGACCCGAAGGTAGAATTCTGACTTCTGCTCCGTGTCTTTGAAGGAGGAGGGCAGTGTCTTCCGGGAGGATTTTTAGGAGGAATTTCCCCGTATGTGCGTATCGTATGGGAGAAAGCCCTGAAAATTTCCCTCGAGGCAGTCCGACTCACGAGTCAAGAGACTGAACATCCTAAATGCCATTGAGTCTTGAAACAGTTGCCGTTTCTTGAAACAGTGTCTACAATAAAACCGCTATGCGGATGGAACCTCCGCTCTAAAGGCTCGTTCCCACCGGGGCGAGAGACGTGAAGATTCAAGAGACAAGCGACAAAATTTTTTCGACCCCTTCACAGCGAAACGTCAGAAATAGCATTACGCCTAGTGAAAAACCGCTTCGAGTTGAAAGTTGGGCAACTCCAAGCGGCGAACTGCAAACCGGTTTCAGGCGACCGCGGTGAGGCTAGTGATTGGTCACATTTTTTCGCTTGCATCTTGTCGCCTTGGTGAGCACGAGCCTTAATGCTCTCCAGAGGCGCACGTTGCCACTGAGGCACGAGTCGAGCACTTGTTTCGTTTTTAATTTTAAAAAACTCTGCTTCCTAAGAATTTGTCAACATTTATTTATCACGGAATATCAATTCCAAATATTTCTTCATTATATATAATATTGTAACAATTATTGTGGAAAGATATTATATTACGAGAAAAATTTAGCTCTAAAAATTTTTTTTTTTTTTTTTTTTTTTTTTTTTTTTTTTTAATTGTCAACCCAAATTTTAAATGTAAAGGATTTTATTTTTCTAAGTGCTAAAAATTCTTATTTCTTCCTTTATATGTATTGGAATTTAATTGTTAATATTTTTTTTTAAAATACATTTTAACTTTTATGAATTTTTTTTCTTTTCTAAATTGATTTTTAAAATAATTTCAAATTCCACGTACCGTAATGTGGTGATATTGTTTATTTCTAAAAATTTATTTTTAAAAAAAAAAAAAAAAAAAGATAATAATAAATAATGAAAAATTAATAATAAAAAAGAAATAAAGAATAACCAGCATATATATACATATGTTGGTTTTTCGTTCTTTCTTTCTATTTTTTTTTTATATTTTTTTTTTGATATTAGATATATATGTCTGTCTATCTAATATTATTTTAAATATTTAAAAACTCTTTTTTTGAAAGGAAAAAATTTTTATTAGTGACTCATTTACTCGAGTTATCATAACACTTTCTTAGAAATAATAATAATAATAATACAAATTGTTTTTACCGCAAACGTATTATTATTATTAGTTATTAATTTATTTTTTTAATCTTAAAAAACATTTTTTTTTTTTTTTTTTTTTTTTTGAAGAAAAAAAAAAAAATAGCCGTTAGTGACTCATTTACGCGAGTTATCATAACTCTTTCTTAGAAATAATAATAATAATAAAAATACAAACTTTTTTTACCGCAAACTTATTATTATTATTAATTATTTTTAAATATTATGTTAAAAAATAAATAAATAATGATAATATTATTTAAAAACTCTTTTTTTTTGAAGAAAAAAGAATAGCCATTAGTAACTCATTTACACGAGTTATCATAACTCTTTCTTAGAAATAATAATAATTGTTTTTATCGCAAACTTATTATTATTATTTATTATTAAAGCTTCAATAGTTTTAAACTATATTCAAATGCATAAATCCATTTCAAAAATTTCTATAACGTCAACCAAACCCAGTTTATCGAAGTGTAAGGTCAAAAACCTTCTTTGAATACTAAAATGGCGACTAAGATTGGGTTGGGTATTTCCTCCGCTCCATGACTCATCGATGACGTAATCTGTCTTGTCATCTCTGATTGGAGGACGCGACAATTCCGCTCTCGCCGCTTCTTTCTTGGCAGCGCATAAATCTGATGGATGTGCGCGAATGCATGGGCGGAATACGAGATTACATTTCGACAGTTTTATTGCGTTTGCACTTTTCTGGTGCAAGTTTCGATGTCAAATGCAAATTATGCTGCGGCTGATTGGATTTGCGTTTATTTAAGCGGATTACCGGAATTGCTTACTAGATAGCTTCCACTGATAGTTGGGTCGGAAGTACCCATTTAGTCGTCGTTAATGACTTAGTATCCATAATATTGGTTTGTTAATATGTATTTATTTTGTGCTTATATTCTTGATACATTGTAACGAAAATTGTGTTATAAAGGATTTTTAAAAAATATAGTGCAAATATATATATAAAAAAAGCATTTTAATTATGAATATATATATATATACATAAAGTTTATTTAATTTAAAATGCAAGTATAAAAAAGTTAAATAATATCAATAAAAATGTAGCATTATAACAATGTAATTATTAATATATATGTGATAACATTGTAACAAAAATCATATTATAAAGGATTTTAAAAACTCTAATGCAAATATTAAAAATTAAAAAAAGCATTTTAATTATGGAAAAAAATTATATAAAATAGTTTATTTGATTTAAAATATTATCATGAAAAAGGAAAATAAAACCAACTTAAAATTTAATGTAATAAACATATAATAATAAATTATATAATTATTTAAAGCAAGAGATTTGGTAAAGATTAATTATAAAGGATTATAAAAACCGTAGAGCAACCAGGTTTTTTTTTATATATATATAAAATAGTTTATTTAATTTAAGATGTTAGCATGAAAAAAAACTAAGAAAATCAATTTAAAATTCAACATAATAAAAATGTAATAATAAATTATGTCTCTATTTGGCATAAAGGGGATAATATATATAATAATAAACATAGCATAATAATATATAATTATTTAGAGCAAGAGAATTGTCAGAGGTAAAATATAAAGGATTTTGAAAACCGTTGAACAAATATTAAAAAAAAATAAATAAATAAAAAAAATAAAAAAAAACCCATTTCAATTATGAAAAAAATGTATAAAATCGTTGGTTTAATTTAAAATTTAACATAATAATAATGTACTAATAAATTATATCTCTATTTAACATAACGTAATAATATATCCATTATAATAATATATATATAATTATTTAAAGCTGAGGCTTTTTTTTCTTTCCTTTAGAATTGCATTCTTCAAAGCTTTTTTTCAATTCCTTCTATTAGCTCACACTCTCTCTATATATATCTCATTCAACTTTTCAATCGTTCGTAAAATACTTTTTATTCATCCACTCAACTTCAAATACATTTTTTTTTTAACTTGTAGTGTATGACACTGGATGTGAATACAGTTTCTTTAAATATTAATTCTGTAATTAAATTTAATTAATTAATTATAGTTTTTTTTAGATTTAAGTTGCATGTATCTACCCATAGATGGCGCCAGATAAACTTAAAAAAATAACTGAAAATTATTTATAAAGGACTTTCTGCGCAATAGAGTGAAAAAAAGTAGAAATTGACTTTAAAAATTTTTTTTTATATTACTTGTTTTTTAGCATTTAACAGCTTGTTGGCAAAATTCATGGAAAACAATAAAAATTAAATAAATGAATAGAATAAAGTAAAATAAAAAATAATTTAAATGATGAACATTTAAGAATTTCTGATGAAAATACTATAAAAATACAAGATCTTCAAATCCAATTATTTTTCTTGAATTTATTATTTTTTTAATTGATGCATTACCAAATTTTTAAAAAAAAATTAAAGATTTCAAAATGTCCAAAATTGAAAGTGTCAAGAACACGAAAAAACTCCACTCCCGAAAACAATATCCATATATTTCAAGGGTAATAAAAGAATATATGGGGTAATAAATGGGTGTAAAAAAGTATACTTTTTTCACATGTTAACGTTACATATTACGTAAAATAATATCATATTTAATGATATTTAGAACAAAAACAAAATAGATCTATATTAACAAAAGTCATTAGTCAAAGATTAAAAAATTAAAAGTCAAAAAAAAAAATTTAACGATTAATTCTTTTACTCTTCCCCCCCCTCAAATATTTCATAATTTTTTTATTTATAATTTTATTATATTTTTTTATCATTCATATTTATATTTAATTTTTTAAAAGTTTTATAAAAATAAAATGAATACGTTAAAGCCTGAATTTTGAATTTGAATCTTATTGTATTTCGTATTAATTTATTTATCCTAATAAAAAAAAATTCTTTCTATTCCGCTATTCTATTCTTTCTGTTCTGCTATTCCTAGTGTACAAGAAAACCAGATTTTCGTTTCCTTCTATTAACATGATAACAATAGTCGGTACTTCAAAAACGGTAATGTTAAACAGTATGTTCCGGTCTAATTAGCCCAAAGCGTGCAAAAAAATGACCCTAGAGCGACAAAACAAACCAAATCAAAAACGATAATCATAGATGGTATCAACACAAGTTAAACAAAAAGCAGCGTTAGATTTAAAAAAAAAAAAAAAAAATGAAGAATATTATATTTTCGAACTTTTTAAAATTTTCTTACACAATGTTTAACTATTCAAAGTTAAAAAAAGATTTGATTAATATCTGATGCAATAATTAGTTAAAAGAAAAAATTAAACGTAAAACTTACTTTAAAAAACTTTAATGAATTTAAAACCAATAATTATAAAATTATCAGCGCTTTGTTAAGAAACTCTTCTTTTGTTCGAAAACATTCTATTAAAAAAAAAAGAATGCATTCAGAATATTAGAATTTAGAAAGAGAGAAAAAAAATCGTTTGCAAAATATTGGAAATATTAAAAATCGTTCGCAAAATATTGAAAATAATAAAAATCGTTTGCAAAATATTGGAAATAATTATGCTTTAAATAATTTACTAAGCAAAAAGTAACTCAAAAGTTTTCCAATTTTCAATTCAAGATTGAGGACAGACATAACTTTCTACCATTTCATTTCGCTATTCAACAAAGAAAAAGATGGCATCGGACAATCCGTGTCCACTTATTGGTTAAATGGAATCAGAACGGAACCAATTAAATTTCCTGTCTTGCTTGTGTTTTACGCGTACTCTCGCTCAAACGTGAGCTGTAATCTTTTCCTTCCGGCACTTTCGCCCAGTAATAGCCTTTTTAGTGATAAAAAAGGTTGTTTTTTTTTCTTAGGGATTGTGATATTGGTTTTATTGCCAACGACTGCTGTTATCACATTCTTTTTCATATTGGCGTAAAATTTATTTATTATTTTATTTATTTATTTATTTTATTTTATTTATTTATTTATTTTTTTTTTGACGAACTTATCGTTTGGTAATTTCTACAACAAAAAAATTATTAAATGGAAGAATTGGAGGCAAACTATTAAAGTTTTTTGTTGAGAAAATTTCCTTTTAGCATATGATTTGTTCGACTCGTGGCCTTAGTGCGCAAAGCTTACCACTAGGCCAGTTCGAATACGGTCACCGGTACGTAATTCAAATGCTGTGTAGGATTAAAGGGATTTTCCTTACAGTTATTCTCACAATTCTTTAAAAGAATAAAGAACAATAAGAGAACCCTATAAATATGTCTGTTTTAGGAACGTAACAGTCGTGTCATACCGGATTACCTACATTATAAAGTACTACACAGACTCAGTCGTGGGTAGTACAAACTGGTAGTCCTCATAAAAAAAAAAAAAAAAAAAAAAAAATGTCAACAAAAGATGTGGAGAGGAAAAAGTTAATCTTTCTAATAAAATCTTTAATATATGATATCAGGCACTAACTTAAATAAATATCACTTGAGGTACGTAATTTAAAATATGAGGAAATTTCACAACGCCCTCTATAAGTGCATTCAGAAGTAAGAGTTAATTTTTCGAGAATAGGGGTTTAGTTTGGTTTGTAGCTCAACGGACACTTTTTTTACACTTTGGGCTAATTAGACCGGGACCTAGAGCTTAACGTGGATTTCGAACCACTCAGAAACATCCATGTCCCCGCCAGGATTTGAACCTAAAGCCTGTAGTACGAAAGGTCAGACGCTAGCCTGCACCGAGAATTGGAGGCGACACTACCAAATATTCAATTACAAACATTGACATAATCGCCACCGAGTCTTTTCGTTTCTGAATACAATCATTACTACTTATGATTTTTTTCTTCTTCTTTGTAATTTACATTAATGATGGAGTTACACTTATTTCTGTTGAAAGAATTCCATTTATGTGTGTATAATTGTCTTTTAATATATATTAAAAATACTATGCGTTTTAGTTAAACAAGTTTATATTAAGTAATTTTATAATTCTTATCTAAACAAGTAAAACTTCACGCATGTTCCGAGAGAAAAAAAAAAAGGGAAGAGTAGCTTACCTTCGTTTTCTATTGCTAGTACAATCCAAATTTTGGCAAGCATAATTGAATTGCATTTCCGCTACAGAAATCACGTGGTCCAAACGATCCTTATTAAATAAATATAATTCATAAAAAAACATTCCAAATAATATAAAAGCCCAGAGAGTTGAAATAATTTTACAATTTAACTGTGAAAAAAAAAATGTTCTATTATATTCAACTTATTTTAACACTTATTTATAACACTTATTTTTTTACATTCTAAATTCTTTTTACCTGTAAATAATTATTCAGAATAATTCTTCGAATATTCTTAATAGTTTAATTATTCGGAATAATTTGCCAAACGATAATCTTTAATTGTTATCAAATTAATTGTTATCTTATCTTAAATTGTTTGCATAAGTGATGCCATTTTTAATGTTTATCAGGCTAATAAACAATAATAAATTTAAGGGTGTAAGTAATGCAATAAGTTTAAGTAATAAGCAATAAGTTAGGCTTAATAAGTTTAACATAAGTATTTTTTTACGTTCTAAATTCTTTTTACCTATAAATAGTTCAGAATAATTTTTCGAATATTCTTAATTCTTAATAATTTAGTTATTCAGAATAATTTGCCAAACTATAATCTTTAAATGATATTGAATGTTTTGCATAAGTGACGCCATTTTTAATGTTTATCAGGTGTAATAAACAGTAATAAGTTTAAGTAATAAGCAATAACAAGTAATAGTTAAGTAATGAGCAATTATAAGTTAGGCGTAATAAGTTTAACCCGTTATTTATTATTATTATTTTTTTTTTTTACCTTAAAAAATTATACCTTAAATTCTTTTTACCTGTAAAAAGTTAAATCAGAATAATTCTTCGAATATTATTTAATCTTAATAATTTAATTATTCAGAATAATTTGCCAAATGATAAACTTTAAATGTTACCAAATGTTTTGCATGAAGTGGTAATGTTTAATAATAATAATAATAATAATGTTTTAATATTTCTTAGGAATACTAAATTCACACAGATTCTAATTACTGCTTTTCTTGAAGGTTAAATTCGGAATTTTTTTTTATTTTTATTTTCCTTATTTAATTCGTCTTAGTTTTATCCAGTGTATTTTGTTTGTCCTTATTTTCATTTTCCATAAATGCGATTGTTTCGCCAGTTTTTATTAATTCGACATAGCATTTCATACTTGGAAAATCTCAACAATTTCAATTTAAAAACAATTAATCTTTCATAAAATGAAGGTATTTAAGTGTGCTAAAGGCGTGTAAAAACAAAAACTAAATGTTTAAAAATGTTGTTTTATAATATTTGTTTAAAATTATATTAAATGCATTACAAATTGAACTTTTGAAATTTTATTGTGTTATCCTATGCATAATATGAATTTTAACTTTATTAATATTTAATTAATTATGTGTGCATGTTTATATAATATGAATTACTTGAATTTAATTTTACTTATAAAATGTATGATTTTTTTTAGTTAAATTGATATTATTTTCTTAAATGATTGATTAAAAATTAGAATAAGGAAAATGCAAACTTAATGAGTTTTAAATTGTTTTATATCTTTATATAAGGAACGTGTGTGCTTGTTTGTAAATATTTTAACTTCTGTTAAAATATTAACAAACAAGTTAAGTAAGTTAAGTAGTTAAACAGTTAACAAGTAACAAGTAGTAAGTTAAGTAGTTAAACAAGTTAATTAAACAAACAAGTGTTTTTGTTAACTCTTGTGCTTGTTTGTTAAAACTGTAATACTTAGTTAGCTAAAAAATTTCCTCTTTTTTATTAATGTACGGTCTAGAAAAAAATTATTTGTTTTATTTAAAAAAAAAAAAATATTCACTGAACACAAAAAAAATTTTGATGTTGTTTAGAGTGCCTGGCGCCATCTAGTGGCGTGAAAATATTTATTACTGTCAACATACAACAATCGCTTGCATTTATTTAAAAAAAATCTTCTTAAGCTAAAATGGTAAATTATTTTGTGACTATGTTATTTTTTTATATTTTTCTTTCTTTTAAAAGTTCTGTTATATACACTTTTTTTTTTTTTTATTCCGAATTTTTTTTTTTATTTATAAATATTTATTTAAAATAATTTGCCGAATGATAATTTTTTAATTATCAGATTATTTTGAGATTCGCGATTTTGATTTCTTTGCATTTTTCATCGATATTTTTTTCCTAAAAAAAATTTCTCTGCGTAAAAAAATTCTTTATTTATTGATTTTTTTTTTTTTTTTTTTTTTTTTTTTGCATAAAAGTATGTAATCCTTTTTTTTTCACAGCAAGCAAGTAAATAATGTAGATTGTATTTTGAAAAGAAAATTATCATTTTATTCAGTTTTATAGTACGGATATCCCAAACAAATATAATTAGGTAGGTTTCGTTAGATTGAGAAACACATAACTATTTCATAAAAGCATTAATATGTGAATATCAATACCTTACTGTCAAATAAAAAAACAACAACTTTGATACGTTGATTTATAAATTACATTTTGTAAATAAATGTAATTTATTTCAAATTTTAATCGCTTCGGGTGAAAATAATTTCTTATTTCATTTTTAGAATAACTTCTAATAATAATAATTTCTAATAGAGTAATTTCAGTCTCGAGTTTCTATGTTATTATTATTTTATTATTATTCTTTTATTATAATTTTTAGCAGATTTTTCAAAACCATTATTTAAAATCGTTATTTGATTAGTTTCGAGCATATAATTTTTTGTGTTAGTTTTAAATGAAAAAGGAATATTACCAAGAAGTATAGTCTTTAAAAATAATAATATATAGAAAAATAATAATATAGTAAAAAAATAATAATATAGTAAAAAAATAATAATATAATAGTCTTACAAAAATAATAAATAATAAAGTCCGAATTCACGGATTATACGAAGAGTAAATGCGTTGCTTGATCAAATAACTTGATGAATGTGTTTTATTGTAACAAAAGTAAATTTTTTTTGCTGGAAAGTAATATTTTTAAGTCTGTTTTTGCCTTTTTTTGTCTTAGTATCATCTTTCAGAGAAAAATATTTTTCTTTTCCTTCCAAGCGGTTTCTTATTTTTATTTATTTCAAGTTTCAAAAAAAAAAAACGTCGTTCCTTTTATTGTTTATCTGAAAACATTTTTCTCCTGAAAATCTGTCAAAAGTTTTAGCACATCTTAAACTCTTTTTTTTTTTTGTTGTTGTTTTTGTTTTTTTACCAAAATCTTTTCTGATACATCTGTCACACCATTTTTTCGTACTTTGCCATGTTTTTTTAAAAGCATTTTTTGACATTCACACATACACACACACAAAAAAAAAAATTGACAAATTGCATTTTAAAAATATGTATGTAGCATTGCAAAACTGTACATTATCTCTAATTGATGTAGTAGCTATTAGCACATTGAAGTAAATATCTTTTGTAAAAAAAAACTCTCTGGCACTCGGTGCCACAGTCTTCGGGTTCGAGTCCTGGCGGTGCCATGGCTATTTTTTGTGATTCGGAATCTACTTTAAACCGTAGGTTCCGGTCTAATATGACTACTTCTAGTAATACACCACACCACATCACTGTGCCTAGAGCTGAGTTACCCCTTTACAGTTTGGGAATGATGTGGGTGAGAAGAAGTCTGATTGGGATCTGTGACGCTCTACGGTCATATGAGACCGGGACCTACGGTTTTAAAGTGGATTCCGAACCACTACAAACATTCATGTCACCGCCGGGATTCGAACGCGATAACTGTGGCACCGAGCGCCAGAGCGCTAGCCACTCTGCCAACAAGCCCCTAAGGTCTAATATGACTGTAGAATGCTGGGCGTAGGGCTGACAACCCTACCCCTTAAAGAGAAAAAACATCTGTTCTCTCGAAATTTGCAAATAGTCAGACGAACTTGGCCCACCGTGGGGCTGTTGCGCCAATAAAGAGGAAGAATATAAAAAAGTATTACCTAAGAAATTATAAAGAAAGACTATCTAATTACAGTTAAAGTTTCATACGTTTTCATTTTCATTTCTTACTTTTATCAGTGCACTAAAACTTGCTTTATTTGGTAAAGATAATACAATTATCCAAAATGAGCAATATTTTATAAAACGAAAAGAAAAAAAGTAAAGATAATGCAGTTATTCAAAATGAGCATTATTGTATAAAATAAAAAGAGAGATTGAAAGATAATGCAACAACAATTAGCGATATTTTATAAAATAAAAAGAAAGAAGTAAAGATAATGCTAAAATAAATAAATAAAAGTTATCGATGTATTTTGAGACATAGAACCATTTTTTTTTTATGTCACCGTAATTTTATCTGTTGTTCTTGATAGAATCTTTTACTGCTTCTTATTTCTTTCGTGTAACACATTGCCGGAGCGGAAATATGGCGATGATATTTAATAAAGGCAACGTTGCTATGACAACATGATTTCACTTTCGCGTCACTCTTCGTCACTTTTTCGTCACTTCGTCACAGTTTTTTGTTGAATGATTTCTAAGGTGTATGTTTCCCATTCCATTTATTTATATTTTAAAAGCATCCAAATCTCATATTTATAGTTTCTCTCGAATACTATTTAATTTTGAGGGCGAAAAACACCCTGTAACACTTCTTTTTCGAGAATCAAGAAAAACACCCTTTTATAACACAGCATGAATTTTTGAGAACTGTGGAAATCCTCGCTTCCATTTAACGATGATTAGTAATGATGACGAGAAAATTATTATTTAATGATAATATGTAATTATTACGTTTCATACGTTTAATTAAACTTAAAATAAATGAATAGTTTAAAAAAAACTAAAAAACACGCTTTTAGAGTTAATTAAACTAAAAGGTAAAAAATAATTTAACATAAGAATAAAATGACTAACGAGAAAATGAATGTCACTGTTCTAAAAGCGTGGGGTGCTCGATATCAATTGTTATACTTTTTCACTAGTTTCATTCCTGCAGAGTTAGTTTAAAAATGTCATACAAAGCATCCCACGCTTTTAGAACGGGGACATTCATTTTCTCGTCAGTCATTTTATTCTTATGTTAAATCATTTTTTACCTTTTAGTTTAATTAACTCTAAAAGCATGTTTTTTAGTTTTTTTAAACTATTCATTTATTTTTTACTTTTTAGTTTGATTCACTCTAAAGGCGTGAATTTTTAGTTTTTTTAAACTATTCATTTATTTTTTACTTTTTAGTTTGATTAACTCAAAAAGCATGTTTTTTAGTGTTTTTAAAATATAATATTTAAATGAGGTCCCGGTATGGAGGAGTGGAACTATAGTTCTTACAATAATGTAATTGTGAGTAAAACAAAGGCTATCTCTTAAAGTAGGGCAAAATCGAGCCCAAAGAGTCAGTTACAAACAAACATACAGGTGAAACTAATATAAAAGCGTATTAAAAAGAATCAACTGTTTTCTTTCTGAAAGATGCCTGTAAATGTTTCTTTGCAGCTTAAATAGTGTATATGAGGAGAAACAGATCTCCAGGGGAAAAAGTCAGTTACATGCATACAAACATACAGGTGAAACTAATAAAAGCGTATTAAAAAAGGTAAATTATTTTAAAATTATTGGAATTAACCTTATTTTTGTGTTATTTCTCTTTCGTATAATTCTGGAAATAATTTATGAATCTAATAATCATATTCCGTCCGATGTGGTGTAGTAGTGCGACTACTGAAACTGAAAAATTCCATATTAAAGTTGTCCTGATGACCGAGTAACTAACGCTGTCATGCTCAATGCCACAGGTTTCGGGTTCGATTCCCGGGATTGAAATGAATGTTTATAGTGGTTCGGAATACACTTTAAACCTAGGTCCCTGCCTAATATGACTGTAGAGCTTCGGACGTAGGGCTAACAACCCTACCTACCTTGTAAAAAGAAAAACATCTCTCGTCTCGAAATCTGCAGTAGGCAGACGGGCTTGGCCCAACATGGGCCTGTTGCGCCAGTGGAGGGAGTAGAAGAAGAAGAATCATATTGGGGCCTGGTGGTTGTGTGACTGGCGCATGAAGCCACAAGTTTCGGGTTCGAGTCCCGGCGATGTCATAGATGTTTTTAGTGGTTCGGAATCCCTTTTTAAACCGTAGGTCCTTGTCTAATATGGCCGACATTATATATAAAAAAAGAAAAAAATAAGCAATATTAATAAAAAAAAAGTTAAATTTTAATGTGAAATTGAAAAAAATTAAAAAGGGATAATTTTCTAAATTTTTTAAGACTTTTTAGAACTTTTTTTGAGTCCTAAAAAGGGTCGGAATCCCTCCTTATCTTTACGCACATATTTAAGAACCACTAACCTTGCTAATTCATTTACCATTGGGCTAAGAGTTAGAGCAAAATTAAAACTCATTAACTATTTAACAATCTTATTAATGAATTAATAGTTATAATTATATGAACATTTTTAAAAATAAACAAAAGCCATTTTTAAAAACACTTTTAAAAAAAATGCCATTACAGAACAAAATTTTGTCATGAATATTAGAAATTGCTGTAGTCCCACGTTAAAATATTATTCAATTCTTCACTTAGCCATATTTCTAAATGGCTTTTCCTTTTAAAGCATTTTCTCTGGAACCATTTTAATGATAGCTTGACAACACATAAAAAGGTAATTTAATTCACGGGGTCCTTAATTTCTATTGGTTAGAGTTCTCCTTTTAAATGAACGAATTAACTAAACGCTAAATGAACGAATTCATTCTTTACTTTCCTTCTAATTTTGTTTTTTATTAAAAGCACCTTTGGCTATAACATTTTCCGTTTCAGTTTGATGTTTTTAACAAATTGTTTGGAAAATTAAGTTGTTCTCTCTGCCATTGCTTTTGTCAATTTAAATTGACTGTGTTGCTTGTATTGTGTTTTAAAGTAAGTAAAAAATGAATCAACATTTTTTAATGTGAATTATGAACTGCTCACACGCGAGAATTGAAAGCTTTAACTTGATGGTTTTGTGGAAGGAATATAATGAATTAAAAAAATGGCTTATAATGTATCATTTTTTAGTAATATTTATTCCAATTTAATAAGTAGCTTAATTAATTATAAGGCAGCGATTATTAATCTCAAAGATATTTTGTATCGTTTGCTAGAATAAGATGTTTTGTTTCGTATTCTTGAAAATTTTATTTTTACAAATTTAATTTTGTAGGATGTTTTTAGCACTTTGGTGCCCATTGCCACAAGTTTCGGGTTTGAGTCCCGGTGGGGCCATGCATGTTTGTAAAGATTCGGAATCCACTTTAAACCGTAGGTCCCCCTCTAATATGACTGTCTGACCCTGACTAATATGACTGACATTCTCTAAAAAAATAAGAAAAAAATAAATAATTAATAATATAGATAAAATTTTAACTTTTAACGTGAAATTAAAAAAGTATTTAAAAGGGGCAATTTTCTTTACCCTTTTTAGAATTTTTTTTTGGGGTCCTAAAAAGAGTCGCAGTGGCCCCTTTTATATTAAAAATTTTACAATGACCTTCCAAATTTAAAATTTTTCAACAACCTTTTTTCAAAATTAAAATTTCCTAATGAGCCCCCTTTCCAATTTTAAATTTTTTTGCAACCCCCTTCCAAAAAAATTATTCTTATTCTTATTATAAAATTTATTATTATACAAATTTATTATATTATATTTATATTATTATATAAAATTTATATTTGATTCATTATTATAAAATTTTAATATAAGTATATTATTAAGTATATTTATATTAAATTTATTATATAAAAAAAAATGTGTATAATCACAAGAACAAAAAATGGGAATAAAAGTCATTGTAATTTTTGGCAAAATTCTAAAAAAAAAAATAAATTTTACCCTTAGAATTAGACCCTTTTAGAATTGTTTTGGGGTCCTAAAAAGATTCGAAACTCCCTCCATCCTCATACACACATTTGAGAATCACTACACTTGCTAATTCGTTTACCATAGCGCTAAGAGTAGAGCAAAATTAAAACTCATTATCTATTTAACAATCTTATTAATGAATTAACAGTTATAATTATGAGAATATTTTTAAAAATAAGCAAAAGTCATTTTAAAAAACACTTTAAAAAATTACTTATTTAGAAAGAGAAATGGCATTAACTGAACCAAAATTATGTCATGAATATTAGAAATTGCTGTTGTTCCACGTTAAAATATTATCCAATTCTTCACTTAGTCATATTTCTAAATGGCTTTTCCTTTTAAAACATTTTCTCTAGAACCATTTTAATGATAGCTTGACAACACATAAAAAGGTCATTTAGTTCATGGAGTCCTTAATTTCTATTGGTTAGCGGCCTCCTTTTAAATAAACTAATTTATTCTTTACTTTCCTTTGAATTTTGGTTTTTATTAAAACACCTTTTGGTCATAAAATTTTCCATTTCAGTTTGATGTTTTAAGAAATTGTTTGGAAAATTAAGTTGTGCACCCAGCCATTGGCTTTTGTCAATTGCAAATGATTGTGTTGCTTGTATTGTGTTTTAGTAATTAAGCCAAAAAATAAATCAACATTTTTTGGATGGTTTTGAATTATGAACTTCTCAGGGAGAATTGAAAGCTTAACTTAATGGTTTTGTGGACTGAATGTAATGAATTCTTTTTTTTAAAAAAAATGGCGTGTTATGTATTATTTTTTTAAATTACACTTGTTCTAATTTAATAAATAGCTTAATTAATTATAAGGCAACAATTATTAATCCCAAAGTTGTTTTGTCTTGTGTGCTAGAACGCTTCAAATTGAAAATTTTATTTTTAAAATATTTAATTTTGCAGGTTGCTTTTTTTAATTTTGCATTTAAGGTACAATTGAAAGGTGCATTGAAACTGTAATTTAAAAAAAAAAAAGCAATGTTAATGCTTTAAAGCAATGCTATCTTTTCTTATTAGTATTGTAGTGTGCAGGTTGGGTAACCCGATTGTAACTGGATGTGGGTGGGTTGAGATACTTGAGGCACAGGTTGGAAAACTCGCAGTTTTATTCACACACATGTAATATTTAGCACATTTAAAGACATAATATAAGTATAGGTTCGGGGAAGGATTCCACTTCTAAGCCAAAAACCCGAAACTCCGTTATGCGCAGGGTGCGCGAAATATACTTCCTCTCCGGATGAGAGTTTGTAGGTCAATTGACCATTTCTCCTGAACGCCACAGGGTTTACATACACTCTTGCCAGTATGCAGGGTTGATTTGGTGTTCTACGGTCATATTGTGCATACTGTAGGCTAATTAGACCACGACCTACAGTTTAACGTGGATTCCGAGCCACTCAAAAACATCCATGCCACCGCCAGGACCGAATCTGAAAACCTGTGGGACCAAGGGCCAGAGCTCTAGCCAATTGGCCATCCTGCCGCTTGCCAGTGTAGGAGAAAGCATGCTTTACAATATCGCTATTTAATATAACAGTGTTTTACATAAAGTTCTTTATATTTAATTTTATTAATGAAATCGCAGAAATTAGTTTTGTGAAATTAAAAAAACAAAATATGCTGTTTCCGTACAATAATGCAAATTTTGTTTAAATTACTATAATTTCGACAATTATTTATGGCCAAAAAAAAAGAAGAAATTTGAGAGAACAATTAATTCTGTGTGATTGCAATGTGATATATCTGTTTATAATGAATAAAAATTCAATATATTTTTAAAAGCGGCATTAAAAACAAAACTAATGTGTTTTTTTTCATTGCTTTGCAAATAATTAAATGCATATTATATAATTAAAAAAATTTATTTAATTGATAATTTGATATTATTATTTATTTTGATGACTTAAATAAACAACTTTAAAAAGAAAATCATCGTCCGCAAATAAATCAACTTTATTACTACTTATGCTTATAGTTTTGAAAATAATTGCAGATAATTTAAAAGAAAATGCATAATAATTGAATAATTGAATAAATTGCAGATAATTTAAAATAA